>JACEGR010009094.1:0-29809 GCA_014170235.1 Listronotus bonariensis
ACTACTATTAATTTTTAATAATTTCTATTTAATTTATTTGCAAACTGTCAAATTTAAGACTAGTGACACATGAACTAAAAGAAATAATGACGAAATCAATGGTAACTTGACCGTTTGGTTCAGTTGATGTCGCGTTTACTATTACATTGCATAAATTGATATTTAAGTTCATTGTAGTAGGCATTGAAACAAAACACTAATTCAAAGTTTAGTAAAAAGCTTCGAAGTGTTAAAGAATGTCACTTTTTTAACATATTTTATGTAGTGTACTAGAATGGAGTACTTTAACTTTAAAACTGTTAACGGTTAAAAAAACAGCATTTTTTTAACGGTCGTGAAAAAAGTTTATTTACAAAATTTGGTGTTTATTAAGTTTTTAGGCATGTCCAACTTTTTTTTATTGAGGTCTGTAGAAAAATCATTGAAAGACATCTGGCCAAAAAGTTATCGTATGTGTCCAGGTAAACTGGTTTTCTACCAGCTAGAAAATTTCGCATCTCTTCAGTGGACAAGCTGATCTTTTTATCTTAGTTCTTAATTCATCTATTTATTTTTCTTGCTCTATTGACTTTCCATTATCCCATAAGCGTATTATCCGATGTCCTTGGACGCGTGACAAATTTTAAAAATGCTGTTTAGGCAGTTTAAAAGACATTTAAAAGTTGCAGTACTTTTTACTTACCCAGTATACACATTCAGCTAAGTAAAAAGTTTATTCGCGATTCAAATTAAGGAGCAACACCGTGCAATTCGGTAAAACAGCTGATAAAAATGGATATCTAGATCAAATTTGCGAAGAATATTTACGGATATTTCCTGATTAGCCATTGAGTTTCACGAAAAATATTACGCATCATTGTCTAACAACCTAAATAACGTAAGACAGGATAACACTTAGCGTTCCGAGACATCTTTATATAAAGTCACAAAACTGTAAGTTCTTCATTATTTAGACTTAAACTGCAGACAAACCAAAACCGACTTTGCATGTTTTGCTTCATTGCAGAATTTTCAAAGAACTCTATGATGACAACCACGTAGACACTTAACACATGTTGTAGACTATTTATTTCATTTTTATTACATTTATCCAATAAGTCATAAAACTTATTTAAAAATAGTACATTAACTTGCAACATTAGCAAGCCAAACTTTATTATAAAATGTCATTATGCACCAAATTTGCAGTTGAAACGTGTGCCAAGTGTCTTTATTTTAATTTTCAATAGGGGCTAGTAAAGAAACAATAAAGCGGAACCCAGTCACAGTGCGTTGAGAGATAGGGATTTTGGATAAAAAACTTATCAGCCTCATTGCACTAAATTTGGTACGAAAAGTTCTATTAACTCATTTTTTTACTTTTTTATATTTTTTTTTACGAAACTATTAGTGTATTAGTGTACGTCCAAAATTTTATAAAAAGACCCTATTGACTTTTTCGTTTTATAAATGACAACAAAGTTACAGGCTGTTAAATACTTATTTTGTCAAGCTTTTGCTCCTATTAACATTATTTTATTATTAACAGTGTTAATAATAGCAAAAACTTTCAAAATAATGGTTTTAGAGCCTTTAACTGAGTTTTAATTGATAACACGAGATAGCCAATAAGGACTATTTTAATATAATTTTAGACATACCAAAAATTTGCTATTTAACTTTTTTCTCCAACAGTAATGGTTTCGCAAAAAAAAATGAAAAACGACTAAAATTTTAAATTTTAAGCGCTATAAAAATTTAATAACAAAATTAAAAATTTAACTCAATAAAACTCTTTGTACCAAATTTATTGCTTAATAAGATGCGTTTATTTAGGTTTTGTTAAAATACTTTTTCTTACAGCTTGCAGGGCAAAAAGTGGTATAAGCCCGGTTTTTCATGTTATTTAGAAGGAAAACTTAACCTTTCACTGGTCGCGCAAGGTTTTAGCACACCACTGATCGCTTAATGACATTTATGACATTAAAATAAGTACTAAACATAAAATACTTAATTATAAACTCAATTATGCCAGCAAATATGGCAATACACAGGTTAGGTGTGCTATTTTGCTATGTTGGAACTACGAAACACCCATAACTCAAACAAATCAACCAAAATATAAAACAAAAATGTTAGGACGTTTTAAAACTATTTATAAACATAAAAATAACAATTTAGTTTTCCCACAAGACTGTTTTAAAGCACTCTGGACAAATTATCATAGAGTGTTGCAAATATACATTGGTGTGACATTTTTGCAAAAATATCGAGTGGTAAGATTTTCTTTCCTATAACACATAGAATGTGTAAAACAGCCTCTTTTTTATTGGAAATATTCTGTTCAGTATCAGTTTCTTGTACAACTAAATCGATAGCTCTTCCCCTTCATCGCTGTCATCTAGAGGTAATTTTTGATCGTCAGTGGATTGCAGACATTCTTCCATTAATTTCTGCAAACATTCAATACTCAATACTCATTAATTCATGTAAATTAAAAACAAATTCTGTTTCCGTACGCCAATTAGCAATAAAAATTACACTAAAAAAATAAAACTAACAACATTAAAAGTTTAATATCATAACATTAACACTAAGGTAAAATATGTCTATACTAGTTTAAAACTTAAAGCTTAAGAACTCCTCTACTGAATAAAATTAATTTTTTACTAATATACGTTTAATACTGGTGTAAAATCTATTTACAGGTAACCCCTTTATACCCTCCGGCAAGATATTAAAGAGCTTTATTGCCCAGTATCCGGGACCGTCTTGGCACCTCTCCAGACGCCAGTAGGGGGCACCAGTTTGGTCTTACCCCTGGTATTGTGTTCATGAATGTTTTTATGATGGAAGGTAATGTTAAGATGCCGTATGTTGAAAAGGCCTGCCTGCAATCATCCCTATATCCGAGTCCTGCCAATATTCTTACAGCCTTTCTCTTCAGTGCAAACAATATACATGTCCCCGAAGAGTGGCCCCATGCTAAGATTGCATAGGCCAATTGAGAATGCACAAGGGCAAAGTATGCAGTCCGTACAACATTCTGTGAAACACAGGATTTTTTTATCTTTTTGACATCCCACGAAGGTCTATGCCTAAATACCAGAGTACCGTGGGTGTCGGGTTATTAGATGTTTAACCCATCGTTCCCCCTGTTCCGTCAACGTTGTCCAAGCACTGAAACATGCAGTTGCATTTCACAGCACCTTTTAGACAACGCGGTAGTGCCACTACGGTCGTTATTTTTAAATAACTACTACCTAAATATGTCTCCCCCGCTGGGAATCGAACCGCCGACCTCTGGCTTCGAAGATCAAAGCTCTGTCCACTAAAAGGATGATAGTTTTCTAAATACATACACACTAGCCGACACCTTTCCGGCCATTCTTTCTATATGCGGTCCCCACTGAAATTTTGAGTCCAAAGTTACCCCAAGGAACTTCACCACATTTACTCCATTCCACCCATTCATAGAGCGCATTGAAAACATCACATGTTGACTTTTGTCTTTATTTAACAGCAGTCTATTCGCCATTATTAAATATGTAATGTGTCATATTTATATCTTTAAATAATCAAATTAACATACCTTGACAAAAAGAAGCTCAACAAGGCAGATAAATATAAAATCACTTTTTGTTACTTCACTGGTCGCTTGCGGACTTTCATTAGTCATGCAATAAAAGACACCTTTTTTAGAAGGTACTGTCAACCGCAGCTTGGGAAAAATATTTTTTTCCTTGACGGAAAAGAAATTTGCCATTGTATCTCTGTTAACAGGTACTAAAATGTAACTTTTCATAAAATTACTTTTTTCCGTGGGAAAAATGTGAGTCCTTTTTTAAGTTAAGTAAGTAAAGTTAAATATTTAGTTTTAAAATAATTTATTATACATAATTACATTTCCCTTATATTAGGAGTCCAGTCAGATATTTTTTAACTTTATTATATTTTAAATAACTACTTAACGGTTGCTTTTAGTTTTACGTTTTAATTTCAATACGTCAAATTACAAAATTACATTGACAGATACCAAATAATTTCCTTAAGGGTTTCCATAGTAATGGAAGGTCTAATTGTGTTTCAAATTTACCAGTGTCGACTGACAGTTTGAAACTTCAAATTTAAAATAATTAATTTTTTGACTTTATTATTTTTTTCTTTCAATAATAAGCCGTTGTTTTTTCCCATTACAGAAAAAATTGTGTATTATACACGGAAAAATTTAAGATTTTAGCTCTCGGTTTATTGTTACATAACCTCGAGCTAAAATCTAAAGCTTTTTTCCTTGTATAATAATTAACTATTTTTCTTTTTGCTACACTCTAGACACTGTATATTCCTTTTTTTTCCGTATGAGAGTATCCTTCTTGGTTCTTATAAAAAAAGGATTTTATTTGTAACAGTAAATTTAGGCACTTTTTACACGTCAAAACAATTACAAAAAAAAACAAGAAAATTTGCTAAACATATCTTTTTTCCACGACCGTTAAAAAAATAGCAGTTTTTTTAATCGTTAACATGTAGATACCTCAATTTCAGTACACTACATAAAGTGTTATAAAAAGTATTTTTTTAACACTTCAAAGCTTTCTTTCACACTTTGAATTAGTGTTTTGTTTCCATGCCTACTAAAATAAACCTAAATATCAATTTATGCAATGTAACTGTAACCGCGACATTAACTGAACCAAACGGTCAAGTTACCTTTGATTTCGTCATTATTTCTTTTGGTTCATGTGTCACTAGTTTTAAAATTTGACAGTTTGCAAATAAATTAAATAGAAATTATTGAAAATAATAGTAATAATGAATTTGGATGACTAAGAAATTGAAAAGGAATTTATACTGTTTTAGTATTATTTAACAAAAGTAAGTACATACAATTTTCTAAAATTAAATCATAACGGCATAGTTATGAAGAGCGTATTTGTCTTTTAAAAAATAAGGAGGCTATGATTTTTTGTTGTAATTTGGCTGTGCTTCAAAAATTAAAATATTAAGTTTAAATAAATAAAACATGTATAAACTGGTAATTTGGGAAATTTTAATACGGTCGTGGAAAATATATAGTATGTATCTAACACATGCATAAAGTGTATTCTTTTTACTCATGGGATTGCCGCAGCCGCCTAAAGGCTCGTGCTGTCAAACTTCCCATTCGTAAAAAAGTATAATTTTTTGCACTTGTTTCATAAATTACTGTTATCCTCATAAATTCTCATTGTTTTTTTGTTTTAACAGCCTACCAAGTGCGTTGAGGTGTAATACGCAACCTATTCCTGCGTAGATCATTAAGCTTAATTAGATGCAATTTGAAGTATGTAATTTACATCATTCTACGCAACACTGGCGATTGGTTATCGCACCACGACAATCTTAAGTGTGCTTTCATTTGCTTTTAATTTGACCCTAAAATGGAAATATATATCATTTTTTAGTTGTTATGAACATGGTCAGTGTAAGGAAAAAATATAATACCTTGTAGTATTACCCAATTGGTTTTTTGTGTAAAACATATCTTCTTATAACAATAGAAAATACTTACATATTAAAAATAAAATACGTTTTAGTTATAAAATCAAGTTCCATTTAAATGCTAGAAAGCATTTCTTCTAAATTTAATTCTGAAATTAAATTCCCCTTTTAAAATTTAAGGGCTCAATTTAAATATCGGTTGACCAACTTTATTTGCTTAGTTTCACTTTTTTTCGGCCATAACTAACTCTCTTCTTTATTATAATGCGGGTTTCTCGTAAATACAGGGTGGCCATTTAAAAACGAAATAGAGCTTATTTTGGGCATTCCAGAACATCTACTATTATTTTTGTTGATATGACACCTTGTCAAAATTTTTATTTTTATTTTAATAATATACAATATTAAATTACCTTTAAGAGCACGCATCTTTAAATCATGGGAATATGATAAGGGTTAAAGGATCTTCAAAATTAGATATTAATTAATCTTGCTGGCGAAGGCGTGATTTATTTTTAAATTTTAGGGGTGAATCACACCCTCGATTAATATCTCATTTTGAAGATAGTTTAACCCTTACCAAATCCTCTTAGTTGAAACTAGCATGCTTTTACAGGTTATTTAATAGATATTATTTATTTAAAAAAATAATATCAAAATTTTGACAACCCGTCATATTAACGGAAATAGTCGAATAAGAGGCGACTTTCACCCATCTGTTTACCGGATAAAAACCGTTTTATATGAAAGATAGTATTTAAACAAAGGTATCGCCATAAGGTTGCTCTAAAAAATTAGGTCAAGGACATATTTAATTTAAAAAAATAACCTCAAAATTTTGACACTCCGTGTATAATGGCAACCCCTATATTTTTAAATACGTACGTATGCCAGTTATTAAAATATATATTTTTGAATAGTACAGAATGTATCAAAAATTTACCACAACATTATTTATAAAATCGAAGAAACAAAATATACTAATATATTAGTATTGTCATGAACAATAAAATAATGAAAATTGACATTATACAGGGTCACTCAGAAATTTTAAAACTTACTTTTTCTGAATTGGTCATAGCCTTGACCTAATTGTTTTAGGCAACCCCATGGCAATACCTTTGTTAAAATACTATCTTTAATATAAAAGTGTTTTATCCGGTAAACAGATGGGTGAAGGTCGCTTCCTATTCGGATCTTAGACTAAAATAAAACAAAATAAGAAAAAGTTATTCATGATACAAACTTTTGGTTGCTTAAAAATTATGGTTCACGAACTAATTCCATTCATAGTTTCGCCGACGATAGTACCCTTTACTCCAGTTTTTAGGTTCCTAAACCCATCACTAAACCTGATCTGGAAAACAAACGCAGAGCGATGCAGATATCTCTTTCGACGGATCTTAATTTAATATTGGATTGGGGCGCCAAAAGCTCGTCCATTTTAATGCATCCAAAACACAATCATGTTCTTTGTCGCGAAAAAGGTCATCAAATACCCATCCTCTACTTATGAGCGGCCAAGTTTTACAGAGCAAAGACACCTTCAACCTTGTGGGCGTCACATTTAAAAATAATCTTAACTGGCACAAACACATTGTATCTATAGCCACGGCAGCTTCAAAAAGCTTGGATTTCTCTTTCGAGCCAAAAAGTATTTTTCCCCTTCTAATTTATACACTTTATATGTGTCCCAAATCCGGCCTTCCTTGGAATATTGTTCTCATATCTGAGGCATGGCGTCCACCAGAACCCTCAGCATTCTTAATTCAATTCAAAGAAGAGCTATTCGTCTCATTAATGATCCTTTACTTACAGAATGGCTTCCCTTTCTTGCATATCGTCGGGCTGTGGGGGATTTATTTATCGCTTTTTATAGGTACTTCCATGGCTTCTGCTCTAAGGAATTGTCCTGTATAATTTCTCCACCCACGGTTCCCAGCAGAGAAACTCGTGGTGCCACGCGTATGCATCCTTATACGGTCCAACTGGATAGACCCGAACTTCCCGCTTTGTTCGTGCTTTTATTCCTAGTGTTTCTAGAATGTAGAACCTGCTGCCCGCGGAGGTCTTTCCTTCCCATCCAAATCTTCAAGTATTTAAGTCCCGTGTCAACAAACTCCCTCTAACCTCGCTTAAGACACACGGTACGTTAGTATTTAGGGTTTAAGCCTTCGTGGATTGTCCAAAGATAAAAAAAAGAAACTATTGATTTTTTTTATACAGGGTCGGAAACACTTGAAAAGCATTATTTTTCTCCAAGAATAAACTACCTTTTATTTTCATTTTAAAGCAATATACCATTAAAAAAATATATTTAAAATGGCATTTTAAATCACTTTATTATTATTACTGGGGTATCAAAAGTTTTATAAAACTGATTATTGAGTAATCAAATATTAAGTAATTATTTTAATTTTTTATACTAAAATGACCTGAATAACTCTCATAATTTGCTTTTCAAACACCTGCTTCCTCCATATTTTTACACAACACAATTTTTTAGCTGGAAACGTTTGTGATCAAGGCATTTTCGCCAGATTATGGAGTTAAATAAAAAAATTGTAATATAATTTTTGTCGATAAATTACTTTTTCTAAATACATTTTCTTAATTACATTTTTGCATAAAAATAAAAAATAAAGCTAGTTTACTCTTGGAGAAAAATCATATTTTTCAAGTTTTTACGACCCCTGTACATAAATCAACATTTTTTTTGTGAAATACACTTTTTTACAAGCAAAAGTTTTTATAAGGAATGACTTTTTCTCGAAAAATTAAATTTTTGGTCCATTGGTTCCCTTGTAAACCCCATCCGTTGGCAGTTTATGTAAGAGCGGTATTTCCTAAAAGAATTTTTCCAATAAATAAATAAACATAGAAATAAAGTGGTTTTTGTATTTTTATAAATCGTAAACACGAAAAAATAAAATATGCAAAAAAAAATAATCCATTTATTGAATGATAATTTTGTTATATGATAGGTAACGGTATTGATTTATTAGTAAGTGTTTTGTAGAAAGAATCTTGCCGAAAATATGTGATACCAAATTATTCGATATAAAATCATGTTTAATGCTAACGAGATACCCTTGTCCATTTAAAAAGAAGATCCATTAATAGGATATTCTTATTGAAAATCAGCTATACGCTCTTTAATTTTAAAAATTTTTTGCTGACGGAATTTTGATTTTTAAGAGATGCCGTACACGTTAAATTGAGCTAAAACGCGATTCGCTGCCGTTTTTAAATATTTGTTTTGGAAAAAGTTGTATATAGAAAAGTTTTTAAAACGATCCAAAGATTATCGGAAAATGGTTATATTTACGGTTTTGTAATTTTGTGAAATTTAATGTTTTAATTTATAAACATTACCAAAATTCAATTAACTTTCCGATAATCTTTGGATCATTTTAAAAACTTTTCTATATACAACTTTTTCCAAAACAAATATTTAAAAAACGGCAGCGAATTGCGTTTTAGCTCAATTTAGCGTGTACGGCATCCTCTTAAGCTCTATAATTTAAAAAGAAAAGTTATATTTTAATTCTATTTACTATACGTACACTTTATTTTGACCCATTTCATTATGTTTGACTGTCATATTCATACATATGAAATTAAATAAATAAACAAAGATAAACGTTAAGTAAAAGGTTTATCCATGTTTATTTTCCTTATTTCATATATTGTATGAATGATTCCTTAAAAATAGATTCCATTGATATTTCATCGTACAGTGTATAACAGCTGTATATATACTAACACTTAAAGATAAAAGGATTAAATCCAAGAATACCTGACCTAAATATTAAAAGACGGTTAAATTTTAAGTTTCGAATAATATGGGCGCAATTGGAAAAATATACTTTTAAACCTTAATTTGGCAATTTACACTCCTATGTATGTAGTATAGGCAAATTATTTAAGTCCATAAAATAAAGAAATAAATTAATTTGGGTATTGAAATTGTTTTAAAAATATCGTAGTTTTAACAAAGCATGTTACTCATAGACGTTCCAGGAAAACTAGTACTAAGCGTACGTGCTAAATACAGGGTGATTCAAAAATCGATCACGAAACTTTAGGGAGTGATTCTACTTGACAAAATAAGGGTAGAGCTTACTATATTTTTTTTAAATGTCATTCGTTTTCGAGTTATAAGCCGTCAAAGTTCAATTTTTATTTTGGTTTTTTCGCCATATTGCATATGTTGCAATTGTCTTCTCCAGACAATACATTTTTAATTAAAATGGTTATTATGGGTCAGTAGAATATTTTGATATTTAGTGAAGAATTCGCATTATTCGTAAATTATTCAAAAATTTTCAAATATTTCGAAATTTTTCGAATTATTTGTTGAATTTCGAATAATTCGGAAATTTGAATAATTCCATTCGAATTTCAATTCGAATATTAATATTCGATTCGATTCGAACGATAAATGCCAACTGAGATGTTGGCGAAACGTGGTAAAGAATTTTCAACAAAGAAACAGATTTATAACCGAAAAAATACCACTTTACATTTAACCATCCTTAAAACGTACGTTACAAAGTATATTTTTCAAATATGTATATTATCGTTTTCGTACTGGAGACCGACGCCTTTGTAGTGCGCCACACTGTATAGTGGACTGAAATAGAGTACTTTATTCTCGATTTTATCTTAATTATAATAATCATACTTAAAATAACAGCGTTTGGTAACGATGCGATGGTCAAAAAATAATTTTATGTCAAATACCTATTAAAAGTAAAAATTTTACACCGGATATTTAAGTTTCTTCTTAAAAAATACAAACAGTAAACTCTAAGTGTACCCCATGATTATGATGTTGCCGTTAAACAACACTTTGTTTGTTTATTTGCATTAAAAATATATACATATACCTTAAGGTGAATGGCCTTATAATATTGTTAAATTAGTTTATTTAAATGCTGCATTTGTAAAAAGTTTATACAGTGTGGACGTAATAAGTCCCCCTGTAAACTTTACAACTATCCTTAAGTTTTTTCATATAAAATTTGGGCATGACTAATGGAAGGATATAAACTACTTTTTGACGTAAAAATGATAGTTTCAACAATCAAGATGGCGGATGGGCGCTATCTTAGGAAAAAAAATTAAATGGAAAGGGATGTCTTATGGCATATCATTTTAAAGCTCCTGATAAGTACTTTATAACCTTAAGTCAATATCTTCACCTATTACAAAATGGCGGTACTTTAAAAATTACCTACATTTCTGTAGGTAATTTTAAGTCAATGTTAGATGTATTTAATGCATATGATATTTTATTAAAGCTCTTTTAAAGATCTTTTTAATTGTAATTAAATATGCTTAATTAAAAAAATAAGTACTTTTTGTCCTACCCTGTATGTTATAATCAGTACTACCACTAATTTGAACCATTGAAAACCGCCGAATAATAGTTAAAATTAACCTTACTATAATAATTATTTGTTTTATTGTTTAACATTATTTTTATTATTGATCAACAAACAAAAACTAATCGTTTTGTAGAACTAAAACTAAAGTATTACCAATTAAAATATGCATGTATTAAAGGTGGAACAAACTTTAAACAACAAACAAGATAAAAGATTCATAACACGGCTTATTTCCTTAAGCATAGCATTAAGGTTTAAAAAATTTATTCTATGTATAAGTTCTTCCCTATGGCTCAAGTGTTACGAGCGTTGACCAGTACGTAAGCGACAGGTCCCGAGTTCGATTAGGATAGATAAATACCTTTTTTTCTTTTTATATTTTTTTCTTGATAATTTTTTATATATTTTTTTAATTTTAATAATTCATTTATTGTTCACCATTTAATTTTTAGACAAATGATTTTTCACTTTTTAGGAAATTTCAGTTATTATATATATATATATACAAAAACAAATTCTGTCTTGCAGTACTTTCTGCAAAGAGCCGAATTGAAGGTGAAACAGAAAAGTGAAAATTACTCTTTCCCAGCGAAACTGGGTCGTATCGGAATATATCCAAAAATTCTTCAACTTTGAAAACGGATCGGTATCACTTTTCTCTTTCGTCTTCAATCCTGCTCTTCAGTTGCAGAAAGTACTTAAAGACAGAATTTGTTTTGTAGAATTTTTCAAAGATATTCAGTTCTGTCTGCTTTTTGTGATCCCTGCATAAGCTGCATTCAGATTTCTGTTTTATAACCTCATTTTGTTAAGAAGTTTTTTCACTAGAGCATGTCCAGTGGGGAAACCTGTGATTGTTTTTAGCTGATTCCTACTTATTACTTACTTTACTTACTTATAAATTTATAATTCATGTTTAATAAATTTTTGATTTTGGATCACTGAGATATTGCAAATAAAATATTACTTAGGTAATGTTTTTTCTTTTGTTATTAAAACTGAGTACAAACAAATTTTAATTTTTTTATTTAAAATGCATAGTTTTGAAATGAATAATTGTTTTTTTTAAAGGAGGCCATTATTTTTGGTTGCAAAATTATGCTAAAAAATAAGTGAACAAATTAGCATAGTTAAATAAAACATAATTAAAATGTAGACCCGGATTTTTTAAACGGTCGTAGAGAAAATATAGTATAAAACATAGTCTGTGTCTTTTGTTACTCATGATTTGCCGTACTTGCCCAACGGCTCGTGTTGTCAAACCCCCATTCGTAAAAAAGTGTTACTTTATGCACTTGTATTTTTTTTAAATTCATCATTTAGTTCCTCAAGAAGGACGTTTATGAAGTTTATTTCTTACTTTTCGTTAAAGATTCATCCCTTCAAATTTGTCCGTAGAGTCTGTGAACACCCTGTATGTCTAGTTAACTAAGTATAGTACCATAATTACTCATTAGTTAAAATGTAAAAAAACATTACTCTTTAAATATTATAGTATTACCATTGTCGGTTTAAATACCTATTACATACACAGCTGTGTTTACATTACATCATTTACGCCTACTTTTTACCACACACCTAAGATTTTCAGTTATAATTTTTTTCAACATATTAGTTGCTTTCCTTTTACATCAAATCTTAGCTAATTTTTAAGTCGGCTGCTTAGATGATGGTTCCTTTTAAAATAGGAACTCAGCTCAGCCAAGAATGATACCGCCCCCTTTTCGCGGCTAGGTATGCCGGATTTTTGCTACGTTATTGAAGGTCACGTACGTCAGACGTATTCCTGTTCATTTCAAGGCTAGAAATACTTTTATGTTTTACCCATGTATTATTGATCTGTAATACCTTAGAAACGGAATATGTTATGGTAACAATAATACCTGCTATCACACCTAGGGCATTATAAGCGGACATTATGATAATGCCCGCTTATAATGCCCTAATGCGCTAATATGGAAATTTTATTGCTTATTCAATTTTATTTCTCCCACAATAAAAATCAAGTTTATACAAAAAATATTTTTCTTTAAACAATACTAAAAATTAAACTTTATTTCCAAAATAAAAATTACAATTTTGAAATGTTCCGGAAAATGTAGCTGATCCCACTATAGAATGGTCGGTGTTTTTTGTGATGGTAGCAGCGGTGGTAGCACTAACGCTATTTTGTATAGAAGAACAGTCCATTAAAGAATTTTCAATAGTCGATACGGAATTAACCTCGGAATTCCCTGAATTGGCAATCATTTTGGCTACTTTGTTTTTGGATGAAATACTTTCTTCTATATATCCTTCAGCTACTGAAGAGCTTTTCCATTTCCCATGTTGTTTTAGCGTTTCAAACGAAGCATCTGCCTCAACAAGTAAAGTTGACGATGAGCGACGCAAACAGTGGCCGGTGTAAGCTTCTGCATTATCCAATTTTAAAAATTTTGCGATCAATGATGGGACGCTTCCTATGGTATTTTTTCCAATGGGTTGTACTGTACATCGACCCTTTCTATAGGTCAGAAAGAATCTTCGCTCCTTTATGCCAGCTGGTCTTAATGTTGTGTACTTTTTATTAAATTTAAAGCGCCTAAATCTTCTTCAATGATAGTAAAACTTTTTGAAGTTGAAGTTTTAGTTTCTGGTACCTTTATAACCAAGACTGTTCCTCTATATTCAATGTCATCAATAATCATTTTGACCAAATCATCTCGTCTTAAACCTCCAAAAACACCCATTACCAATATGACTTTGTGTACCAAGAATGTATCATCAGGAGCCTTCTTAATAAATTTTAATATTTGTTCTCCTTCCAAAACTTTAGACTTCTTCGGGACGAATCCTTTCGACTTAACTTTTAAAAAAGATATGAGACGATGGTATTGCGAAATGTCTATATTTTCATAGACCATCAACGTAGACCTTAGGGTGGAATACTTGGTCCAGAGAGAATTCGGACTGTATTTTTCCGACTAAAAATAATAAAGTTTGTTAAACATATGTTTTAAATTAAAATCAATAACTTACCAGTTCCTGAAAATATGCCATTAAAACGGTTTCGGTTATTTGAAGAATTGCGTTCGCATCTTTCCAAATACCAAATATGCCATACTCCCGATCATACTGTTGCCTTGATTTAACTGGCAAAAGATTTTCGGTCGCTTTTATGGCCTTTGTCTTATATTTTGTGGAATTTCTTCCATTTTGAGCAAATCATTAAATAAAAATGCCAACTGACTAACTGATAGAAACATCAAAGTCAAACTTAACACCAGTCATTATCTACTTACGTATACAGGTACAGGTGCAACTTATTTTTATATTGCGAATAAATAATGTAATTAGTCATTGAAAAACTCTTTTTGGGTAAAACATAAAGCATTGTATGCACCACGGGCTTTACTGGACTATAATGCCCATCAGGTCGAAATCTATTTCGACCTTCAGGGCATTATAGTCCTAGTAACGCCCTTGATACATAAATAGCTATAAAGGGTGTTCGTTTTAGACTTAGTATTTACTATTTTTTTTTAAATTTCTATTGTTATAAGAGATGTTGAAAATTTGGTTGAGTATAGAATTATATTACAAAATGGTTCCTTTTACATCTCTTCTATTTGTTAGCTCAGCTAAGATTTTTGCTTTTCTGAGCTGAGATAAGTTACAAAAGGAAAGCAACTATTGGTACAGGGTGGGGATGCGCGATGCTCATCTATGGTATAAAAACATCGATGTTTTCATTTAACCGGCATATCTAAGAACAATTAATAAATTATAATTTTAATGATTAAGTAAATATTTGTTATTTCTCCCACTAAGTATATTAGTTATTTACAATTTTGTATATATGCATATACTTTTTACCGATTCAGGTATTTCTACAACTAATACATAAAATTATAAACTGTACCTGTGGAAACAAAATAACTTGATATTCGCCAAGTAATAGCAAAAGTTTAAAAGCAAAAGAAGATTTTACGCAATAAGGTAAAAGTGATTTTTTGTGGTATTGCTCAACCTTTGAAAGATAACGTGTCGCTGCTATTTGGTAGCGCATTTGGTGTTTGACGGTAAGCTACGGAAAAATGCCGCAGCACCATTTAAGTTTTATCGTTTAATTTGTTTTATTTTGCCGCTGAAGGTACCCTTTACATTAAAATATTTAGTTTAAAAGATGGTTTTAAAAATTATTCCTTATTATTTTATTTTTTTATTGAACCATTGATCATCGATGTTTAAGAAACATCGATGTTACTTGTTCGATGTATCGGTGCCATCGATGGTAAGCTACCGCCATCGATGTTTAATCATCGATGTTTGGCTTCGATGTCGCACCTAGTATAGGTATTCTATTAAAGGGGAAAAACGGCATGTTTTTGACTTTTCAAGTATTTTTAAAGAAATTCAAGATAGCCAGCCGATGTATTTTAGCTCGGAAAATTTGAAAATTATATTAAAAAACATTTGCGTAAAAAACAAAAGACCTACACCATAAATGTTGCGTTTTTTAAATGAAGCCTTTTCCTTGTTGTTACATTCTTTTTGGATTCTGTAGTGAATTCTTAGTGTTTTTAGTATGGGTTCTAAGTACAGGGTGTCCCACCGGGAACTGCTGCGATGGATTTCTCGAAAAGTAGACTTTGGAAAATTATGAAAATTAGGCAACATGATAAGGTGTGGGGGACATACGACTAAAATATATCTGAATATCTATCGGCAAATGTTTGAGTTCTTAATACAACTTTGTTACATTCCCCATAAATAATAAACACATTTAAATAATCTACGTGTGTATAATTTAAGCACCCCGGCATGATGGATAATATCAAAATAATTAATAATTCCTAAACTGTCAAATGATACCTATATTTATAAAATTCCATTTTTTTGTTATCGTCGCATCTCGTCGTAGTCATGGCCAACTATTGGCCGAACTTAAAAGCCGTACTAAAGAACTTCTTTAGAATAGATAAATATTAAATTGTCAATTATTTCGAAAACTATAAAGTTTTGAAATAGACATCCTTTTATAAACTTACCCTTATTTTCAACGCCTAATAAGATAATATAATAAAAAATAGGGGTTTCCATTTGAGAAAATTGACTGAATTAAAAAAAAAACGGTTGGAATTGACCATAGAATCCAAAAATGTAAAATAAATAATGTTCCATTTCAAAAACGCACATTTATGACTTCGTTTCGTTTTTTATATAACTGTTTTTCTTTTATTACGATTTTTAAATTCTCCGAGCTAAAATACATTGATTGGCTGGCTTAAATTTTGTAAAAAATATGGGGAAAGTTAAAAAAATATACAGTAATTTTTTAATTTTTCTTAAGAAGATTAACCCTAGTTGTATTAATAAAATAAATCAACATAGGGAAAAATGGCCTAATATGACATACTTTGTAAATTTTTGCCTATATGTATTTCAAAAAATAATAATGCGATTTAGTATAACAAATTGTAAAGTGCCCTTATAACTTATTCTTATTCATTTCTTAAACCAAGGTTTACCCAATCCAACATAGAAAAAATATATCGACTGTTTTTGTAATGTCTCAAAGTACGTCATTTTAGCAATAGTTTAGGCTAAAATTCCATGTACCTTTAACAGATGATTTAAATGATTTTATAAAATAAAAACATATACATTAAATTAATTTAAACCCATTTGTATTAAAAACATTTAACATTTATAATATGGTAAGGTATGTAAATAATTTTGACTATTTTTTTAATACAACAAAAAGTTCACGAAAAATATCTTTGTTCTAAGAAAGACCAAGCGCATTTAGCATGGGGTTACTTTAAACAACCCTGGCATGTAGATTTGGTTTTATATTTACCAACCATCAAGAAAAAAAATTAACGTTAAAGAACACGTTAAAATATTATGTCATTTTACACTTATTACATGCATGTCATTTTACCCAAAAACGACAATTTAGCAAACAAACTTAAATTTTGAGAGTATTATTATACCTATAGTAATCATGTTTATAAATAAACATAGCCAAATTATTGTATTTCAACAAAAAAATAACAAAATGTGTAACAAAACTATGTAACCTCGCAAAAATATACAAACTCTAAACTGATTAGAATTATTTTGCGGTTGATGAATTAAAATTTGAACTCAAAAAGTCGTGCAAAAAAAAACAGGAACATGCACCTGTACGGTAATTTCAATACCAAATGTAGTGATCATATTACACCCTCCAACACATTTAAGAGGTCGCTGTTAAGGCAGGAAATTTAAAAATTATGAAGTCTGTCATTTTACATGAGTATGCCATTTTATACCAGTTTCCCTAGTTAGTAAGTTATAATAATGAAAACAATAATAATAATAACCTCTTTTTGTTTTAGGTGAGTGGCTACAATGTCAGAAGATGAGATATCAGAAAAAAGATTCCAACACGCAACCGAGTGTATACATGCAAACATAATTGAATCTACTAAACTAATAGAAGAAAAAAACAGCATATAAATTATTATTTTTTATTGCCCGGCATAAATGAATATGTATGAAAAAAATAATAGAAGAATCAATATTTTTAAAAATGTATCATTGACTAAGGGTACATCGTAAAAATCGAATCCGATTGGACGGATCGCATCCTGTAATTAATCGGATGCAGCTAATCCGGTTCTAAATTCTTTTAAATTTGATAAGGAAAAGTATATATGTACAATGACAAAGAGAGCAAACAAATAAAAATTAACTTCTAACCTTACTTTTGTGGCACTTTTTATTTAGTTTCATTAAATTTCGAAAAATAAGACAAAATAATAACGTCAAACCACTAAAGAAACACTATCACAATATTTTAGCAAATATTTAGGCATATTTTATTTTCCACCATTTCGTTTCTCGTATAAACTCTTTCCAAAACCGTGAATATCCTACAAATATAACCTCCGATCGGACTGAACTCAATTCTAATCGCTTGAAAAACAGGATTGACTTATGGCGTACAATCCAATCCCTTACTTAATCTGAAACGTTGTATATCGCAATTTTTTGTCGAATTAAGTTTTATCCGATCGGTTGAAGCGGATTCAGTATAACGATGTACCCTAAGTTATTCTCTCTACGTTTTGAATGGATTGATTTAATCGTTTTTAAAAGCAAATAAAGGTATTTTCTTAATACTCCTTTCTTAGAACGAAGTTATAGTTACGAGGGGTTACAGAATATTGTTAAAAAAAAGACCGAATATACATCAGAAAACATAAACAAATCACATAAACTTGGGTCCGCTTTTCTTTTGTTCTCAAGATTTAAAATCTTTTCAAAAAACTAAAGAATGTCAAAAACACTTTTTTAGTAAAAATTGTTAGACTAACCCTATTTAAATAGGTGTTCATTATTGCGTAATTAAAAAAAAAACAAATTTTTAAAAGAAAAGTTTCCGCAATGCTTTTTTATGATCTAAAAATATGCAATTAAATGGATTTTATTCTTTTTTTTACACCAAACAAAATACGCAAAAAAAGAGACATAAAAGCTGTAATTTTATTTGCCTAATCTAAGAAAAGAACAAAATGTTTACACAAATTTACAATCAGTGGAGTACCGTTTTTTATTGTAAATATTCTTTTAGTTGCCGCTCGAGACACCACTGGACTTATTGGGTGTAATTAAGTTAGTGATAAATTACCAATAAATGTTAAAAATAACATTGCAAAATTAAAACAAAATTGAAAAAAATATATAAGTTATTAAAAAAAACATATTTTTACAAGTTTAGCAGCCTGTGTCCTTAGAACGAGAATTTGCGTACCTAAGTTTATATGATTTTTGTTATATTTTTAACCTTCGACGGGTGACGTGGTTTTTACAACGTTACTGGTGACGTGGGGCCTCACAGGCCTGCACAGGTCACATTAGTACTCGTATTTTGTAGAATTATGTTACGGGCACTGACTTTTATCTTATTATATGATAACTTTTTTTTATTTTTCTGACATCCCACGAAGGCATATGCCTAAATACCAGAGTACCGTGGGTGTCGGGTTATTAGATGTTTAACCCATCGTTCCCCCTGTTCCGTCAACGTTGTCCAAGCACTGAAACATGCAGTTATGCATTTCACAGTACCTTTTCGACAACGCGGTAGTGCCACCACGGTCGTTATTTTTAAATAACTACTACCTAAATATGTCTTCCCCGCTGGGAATCGAACCGGCGACCTCGGGCTTCGAAGATGAAAGCTCAGTCTACTGCGCCACGGGCGCGACTACATTTATTTATCTATAATTTAAACAATTGAGATATAGGAAATTATTTGTTTTTTCTATTAGGACCTCCTAACCATCAAAAACCTTAAAAAAACTCAACAAATTGACTTCTTCTACATTTTTGTGGAAAACATAATAAAACATGAACTTCTAACTCAAATTACACTTTTTAAATACGTAAATCAGACATAATAAGACCAATTTTTTTCTTCATAGCTGAAAATTGAAAACGACGTTGTGTCTGAGAGGCCGCGACAATACTTTGCGTGGACCATACTTATCTATTTCGCTGCGGCCGACACAACTATCCCCCTCTGCGGCGTGGCGCGCAACTAAAATCTGATAGGTACTGAGGCGCACAAATGCGGTGACGCGCAGGAAGGGGTGAAATCACGTTTCTCGTCATTCTGCTCGGCCTCTCAGGCCCCACGTCACCAGTTAAAGGTTAATAGTAGAATCTACCCTTAAATTTTCTTTATAATATTCTGTAACACCATGTATTTTAAACTAACCATAAATTCGGTTAGAGTTATTTTAAAAGGGGTAAGATTACATGTTAAAAATATTGAAAAATATACAGGGTGTTTGTGTGCCCTATATTAATAAAACGGTAACTGTATATTTGTGCTAATGGAATGTTACTACAAAATGTCGAAGATATTAGAAAAACTTTATAAAAATCTATGCCCATCTGGCAAAATCGCATCTTGATAATTTAATTTGCTTGTGTTCGCGATGAAAATGGATCAAAACAAAAGGTCCCCACCTTCTTTAATCTATTCAATGACGTTATTTATAATAAAACAAGTTTAATTGTGCATCAACAACCGAAAAAATAGGAAAAGATCTTCCGATTTGCAAATGCAACCTCAGAACCTTCATTTCTAAAAACCCTTAAAACTTTTTCTAACCCTCCTTGGGAAGGGGGAGACGTAATTATCCCCTTAACCCCTTTCTTATCTGCGCCGGGAGGGTAATTTCCAATGGAGGGGTGCAAAAAGTGAAAAAACGGTCCTCTACTAAAACGTTTTTCGTACACAAACCTCACAAAAAATTTAAAAGAAAAGTTTAAACCAACGAAAACTTGCTTTACCTAAGAAAACGTACTTTTGTTATGCCTTTTAAGTCAATATTTTGATTAATAAGCCAGGGTGAAAATGCACCCCATTGCATCCTCCTCCCGGCGCCCCTGTTTGTGCTTTAAAAATATTTGACTTTTTACATTTTCAGATTAAAACAAAATATTACAATTTAAACCAAACTAGCATTTTATTTTTTAAAATAATAATTACTCACTGGGAAGCAAATAAAAATAAACCTATAAAAATATATATGATATCATTACGCAATTCATAAACACTAAATGAACATCTGGGCAAGGTGCAATTGAACGTCATGAGGGCAGACCTGATGGCATGTCGGTTATATCCTGACCTAATTATAAAAATTAAACCGATAATAAAGTTGCAATGGTAAAACAACTGATTAGAATAGGTGTTTTATAATTGGAGACAATTTTTGTGTACCTAAATTCAGAGGCGGCTTTCGAAAAGTTAACATCGATATGTAGGCATACAAACAGATCCAGATTTAGGGTCGATAAATTTTAATATACGGTGTGGTCCATTAAGTGTGCAACAAATGGAAAACTTTTTTATTTGCCATTTGTCAGAAAATTTTATTGTTTCCTAAAGTTGGTGCATGGTCTGAAACTTTAGAAGCAGTAGTTAGTTTTATTAAAAGTTAAATGATATAAACAGTAGGTCAAAAATAAGCAAAAACTGCTTAAGGGTAAAGTACTCTTGTTTTTAAAAATACAACAACATAATAGTTAAATTTAAAATCAAAATTTAGAATCAAAAGTTATGCCTTAATTTGAAGTCATGGCCTTTATACAAATTTTTATATTGTTTGGAAAATATTTAAATTAACTCTGTATTTACAATTAATTCAAATTTAATATTTTTAAAGCAGTTTCAGTCAACTAACTTTTAAACGAATTTAATCAAATTAAAGCGAATTTGTAGAATTAAACTAAATTTATATGTTTGGCTAACCGCTAACTTCAAGTTTGTTGCTGGGATATTTAATGGGGTCGTAAAGTTAAATAAATATGCTTTTTATTAAGGTAAGTATACTATAAATAATAAAATTCGTAAAAAATTACTTATTTACCTTGTACTTTTTGTTTCAAATTTTTATGAAAGTATAGAACAAATAACTAAAAATTTAAAAATAAATTAATAAAAACCTAAATGGGAGGCCACGACTTGGTATTTAGGCATAACTTTTATTTCTAAAAACTATTCTTTTCAATAGTTTGTTATATTTAAAAATATAAGGGCACTTTACCCTTAAACAGTTTTCTAACTACTGCTAATACATTTTAAGACCATGCACTAACTTTTGTGAAGAATAAAACTTTCTGACAAATTGTAAATAAAAAGTTTTCCATCTGTTGCACACAACTTAATGGACCACACTGATATTTAAGATTGGTTACAGGAATTTGTATCTAGGCATATTTTAAATAAAAGTTTTCTACTTTAGTTTCTGACAGTTCTATAAACAGTAAAATATGTTTGTTAGAAGAGTTACATATGTACATACAAACGAATATTCAGTAGGGTCTGTGCCCGATTTAGGCATTGGCAACGTAGGCACTTGCCTATGAGCCGTCACACACCAAAAAAAATTAATTAATTAAATCAATAAATGCTGAGTAGAAACCAAAAAATTAGTTGGTACAAATAGTAGGACGAAAAAGGTATTCTTTTCTTTGAGCGGGAAAAGTTACCATTTAAAAATCTTCGAGATCAAGCAGCACGAAATATGAACACAAATGGCTCCTTTCGCCGCATACTACCAGGGGCTCGCTAAACCAATAGCAACATCAGAAAATGACGTGTTACACGGCGCGTGCATTATTTTAGAGGTGTATTTATTATTAAGTAATTAAATAAACTGTTTTTTTTTGTAAGTAATGAATGACACTCTTGGCATCGAATTCATAAATTTAAGGTTATTTATAGTTCATTATGATGAATTTGAAGAAAAGGGAAGAGATGAGATTAGATAGGAGAACTGGATGTATGAATTGCTGTGTAAAAAAATGTTAAAGAGTGCTTTTTCAACATTGAGTTAATTCTAAGAATTTGTCTCATACTAATGGTGACAAATTGTACGCCTGAAAGATCCTTTTCAAAACTGAAGCCTATTTAAAATAAACCTCGAAGCGATATTTTTAATACGTTTATTAATTTGAAAATCAGACAAAAAATAATTAAGCTTGTAGGTATAGTAAGAACATTTTAAAAGCGCAAGTTCGGTACCCTTTGAAAATAATACAAAAAAACATAAAAAAGGCCGCCTGCAATCGGACTATTTTATACAAAGGCGCCGCTATCCTTTACAGTGACGCGCCGATACACTATGGGATAGAAATCCATTATTTTGACCAAAAGCAACTTTGAAATTTTAATGGCTCATGCTGTGTATTTCAAAGTAGATACTTCAAACTACATGTACGCAAAATTATAAAAGGATATGACGACTTTTATTGGGGTAATAAGAAACTTGAAAATGTATTTTAAGTAAACATAAATATACAACATTTAATCTACCTAGTTTATTATTAGCCTTGTTTACTAAAAAAAGTAAAAGAGTTTAAATAATAAAAGCTATTGTTGTGTTTCCGATGCAGTCTCATGAAGTCTCGCTACTTTTGTCAAAGATTTTTTACCTTTTTCTTTATCAGTTTTTGTACTTACAATTGCCTTCCTACTTTTTTGCTACTTCTGAGTGTAAGGACAAATACAAGATTTTTTTATAATTTACAAGGTTTTCCATTTTAAAATTTAATATGTTTTGTCCTACACTGTATATCCTAAAAGATAAAAGCATTCTGATGAAAGATATGGATTCTACAGAATCTACCCAACAAAACAGTGTTTTTATTTATTTTATACGTTAAAAAATAAAAAAAGTTGGGAAGATGTATCTCTATTACGCTTCTAAGAATAATTTAAAATTATTTTTCAGATTTGATGGTCATATTTCCGAAACTAATTGAGATAGACACATCAAATGTAGTATTTTTTAAAAGCATTTTAAAAGATTTTTTGGTGGTGATATAATATTCAGGGTATTCCATTTAAAAAAATCATACCTATTGTCGTACCCTGTATATCATATGAGATAATAATCATCGGATTACTGATTAGAATACTACCAAATTAACCAAACAAGCTAACATTTTAGTTTATTTTGTACAATAAAAAATAATAATGTTAAGGGGGTGTAAATTTATAATAACATATAATAAGTTTTAGGTTCCCAAAAGCATTTGTAATAATTTATAATATTTTTCCACTAAAAAGCACCTCATTTTAAGTTAGATTGATAAGTTTCAGAATTTTGATCCAAAAAATTAATTTCTATCCCATAGTGCGATGACCAGCTGCATCAACCGGCATATATCATAAAAGAAATATAGCAAAGGCGGCCGCGAAGACAAGCATGCCGATTTATTTGCTTTAAACTTTTTGTGATTTTTTTCTTATCAAAGAGCACCGAATTTACATTTTTAAACTGTTCCTTCTATACCTATTCTATTCTATTTTTTGTTCTTAGTTCTGGTCCCTTCAGGTCCTATTCACCAGCTCTCCCCTTTCGGACTATGCTTTCCAGGGCTTCGTCGGAGGAAACTCTGGATAATCGAGCTCGTAGCTCCCAGAAATTAAAATATATATATATATATATATATATATATATATATATATATATAAATGGATGCATTAATTTACAGTTGTCAAACCAAGAACTGCTAGTGGTGTTACGTTTAACCTTCTCTGTTACTACTGACACATTCACATGGCACGCCATTTCCCGCCATTTGAGAAATACCTCGTGTTCACTACCAACCAGGATACCATTAGGCTTATAGGAATCTTCGTTCACAACTTTTTTTACGTTAATTTCGTCATGGGGGCCAGGATAAGTTTAAAATTAATAAAAATCTAAAATACCCTAAATAAGGACCACATTAATATACATACATACATAGATACATACTTCAAAGGTTCTTACCAAATCGAAAACTTTAATTATTAACATTACGAAAAAAAGTGCCCCTTCCTTTAACCCTTAAACCGATTTGGTTGCAATTTGGTAGGTTTGTTTGATGTAAAGCTTTAACTAGATTTGCTTTGTTGGGTCCAGTAGCGTCTCAGTGGACACAACAGCCAATATTTAGAGAAGAATGGTCGCTACTGGCTTTTATGTAATTTTAATTTTTTTCTATAAAGCAACTAAAAATACAAACTTTTTGTTGTCGTACATTTTTTTATCTGGCTCCGTATACAGGATATTTATAAAATACCGACTTTTCAAAAAATAATTAACGCCCTGTATCTCAGAAACGAAGCAACTCCGGGCATATGATTATGGAAACTTTTCTTCATAAAAGGACATAAGAAATTACCCTTTAAAGTTTTGTTAGGAAATCTTATCTTAGAAATCTTATCTTAGTTTGAAAACATGTTATTTAAGCCACCAACCTTTAAATATGTTTGTAGAAGGGTATTTTCCCATCAAGCAGGATTTTTTTGAAGACACTTTTTTCGTTAGTTAGTTATCCCATTTGATGGGAACTTCTGAAGACACGCTGTACAAGAATAGTTACATAAATAGAAGAGAAGGTAAGGGGAGGAATGAAACCTTTGTATTTTGTGCAATTATTGCACGAAATACAAAGGTTTCATTCCTCCCCTTTATAATATTCATTGTCAAGTAGTGTTCTTTAAATGGAACATCCTGTACATTTTTACAAATTTTGACTATGTATTAAATTCTAGCTCAAAAATGTATAAGACACACACAGCAGATCTATTCGTCTCATTAATGATCCTTTACTTACAGAAAGGCTTTCCTCTCTGGCCCATCGTCGGGCTGTTTTTTTATAGGTACTTCCAGGACTTCTGCTCTGTAGAATTGTCCAGTATAGTTCCTATACTCACGGTTCCCAACAGAGAAACTTCTGGTTCCGCGCGTATGCATCCCTATACGGTCCAACTGGACAGACCCTGAAGTTCCCACCTTTTTCGTTCTTTATCCCTAGAGTTTCTAGATTGTGGAACCTGCTGCCCGCGGAGGTCTTACCTTCCCCCAAATCTTCAAGTATTTAAGTCCCGTGTCAACAAACTCCCTCTTACCTCGCTTAAGACACCCACGGTACGTTAGTATTTAGGCTTTTAGTCTTCGTGGTTTGTCCAAAGATAAAAAAACACTCTACGTCTATTATTGTTAGATTCTGAATTATCAGCAGTATAATTATAGACCCTTTTAATGATTAAAAATGAAGAAAGAAAATAATATTTTAGTTCACATTATTTTTAAATAATTCTGTCACTGTCAGGGTGACAAATAGTATAAAAACATGTAACTAAATACCTTCCATTGTAGAAACTACATAAGTATGTCAGCAATTTAGTTTATTTTAGACACATATTGACTTAATTTTCCTAAAATAGCAAAACAATACGTCAATTATATCTGCTTTTAGGATCAGTAAGTAAATATGTATCCAAAATAAACGAAAGAGCTAAGATACTTGTTAGTAGTTCTTACAATAACGATGATTAATTACATGTTATTAACTTATTTGTTACCCTGAAAGTAAAAAAATATTTTAAAATAAATAAAACCAAAATATTATTATCTTTATTCACTTTTAATAGTTAAAGGGTATATCAGCATACTGTTAATATCTCAAAAACTAGCAATAATTGACGTATAGTGTGTTATAAATTTGTGATTTAGAATTTAATACAAAATCAAAATGTGTTAAAATACACAGTGTCTTTCGTTGAAAAAACCTACTTGACAATGAAAATTATGTTTTTGAGACACCTTGTATATTAACTAGTACTGTCGGTAAAAAGAGTGTATTGAAATAAACATTTTTTATATTAAGTTCATTTTTGTATCTTGTACAGGGGCGAAGTTATTTCGTGTATAAATAGAGTTGGGACACACTGAATTGTATTAGTTTTTACTTCTTACATGTGAGTCTTACATTACCTAAAACCAGTATATTGTATTATATATTTTTTATGTAGAATTCAATGGAGTCAGAATTTGGTAACCTGACAATAAAAAAATTGTTTTTGAGAGACCTTGTATATTTAAAAATAAAATTAGTGTACTCAAAAACATTTTTAATTTGATTTTTTTTTGTATCTTGTATAAGGCCGAAGTTATTTCGTGTAGAAGTAGAACCCCTGTATACAGTGTGTCCCAGGATAGGTGTTACAACGAGGGCAATGTAGGGAATTAAATTTTATGTCAAAATTTAAAGTTAAAAAATCAATAAATATTTTTGTCCAATTTTTACATTACACATTAACAGATTTTAAAATAATTTGCTTAAGGGATTAAATTAAAAAAAATATATATTACATTTCCTTTTAAATTTTGCTCCCCTTGCCCATTATTTAACTTGTAAAGCGTAATGTAATAAATTATCAATTACATTTTTTTTTACTTCCTGGCTTAACTTTAAATTTTACCATAAAATTCAATTCTTTACAACATTTTAAAATTCTGTTCTATTTAAAAAATTAAAGTAATTAGTTTCTGGGCATTTTTAATATTTTTACTTATAACCTGCCCTGTATAATGCCAATTGGAGTAAAATTTTGTATTTAGACCATGCGACCAGTTTTCCCAAAATTTTGTTTTAAAATTAAGAAATGTTTGGTCCATTTGTCCACCTATCCTGGGACACACTAATCTGGGTAAACAGAATTTGCCGTTTAGTTAGCCAAGATTACTACCTTTAATTTAACCGACGTCCTTTTCTTATTCCATTTTTCTCTCGGCTGACCTGGTCTAAAACTACTTTCCTGTCCTTCTTCAGTCGACCCTCCAGATCCTCCTTCTATACCGCCAACTTGCCGCAAAATAAAAGCAATGACGTCACAGCTCTCCCAATAGCTAGCGTGAAACAGATGCGGTAACGCATTGGTAGGAAAATTAGAGAGACCTTCCGGACAGTAGAGAGCATAGTCTAAGCGTTTTCCTCCCCACCATTTTTGCTGCACTAATAAAAAACACTAAGTGTTCTAATTGGAAACTGGATAACTAGGACAGGGTTCTCTTAAACATGATAATACATGCACCCAGTTTAAAATCTAGAATAGTAAACTGTTAAAGCAATTTATGCAGCATTATCTAATTGTTTAAGAGACGTAAAAAGCTTAAACACTAAAACATGTATTAAACTCTAACATAACACTATGCATAAGCTTCTTATATTTTAGTATGCCTTATGATTCAAGCCTTTGGTATCACTCTCTTTCTAGGGAAAAGGGCCCCGTATGTCACGTTTTGTTCTTAGGTTGGACAATCCAAGAAGACTTACAGCGAAATTTTCAACATATCCTGAGTATCTATATCTATAGTTTATTAAAACAGAACTTTAAATTTGAAGGTTTTTAGAAAAGGAAATACTTCTGCATACAGATGGTTCTACAGTCGAAATAATTTAGAGATAAACGAAGAATAAATTGGAAAGAGATGGCCGAATGTGTTGCTTTTTTAAGAGTTGAAAAGGGAGGGGTAATATTTTCTTACATAGCCGTAAAAAAGTGGTAAATTTCCCACGGCAGTTGGTAAGAAGGAGAAATTTTCCTGTTTTCAAGTAATAATTTTACACCACCCCCCACACGTGGCTTATTTTTTACCGTATAAATTAAACCAAAATATCAGTTAATCTGGTTAAATTTGTAGCTTTCGAATCAGTAGTCGGATTTTTTTAATGGTATATTAAATCACCATTAACAAAATAATTTAAAGGACGTTACAGCAATATTTGATGTGTCTCATCTTTAATAGGTTCGGAAATATGAACAAAGAAATTCTTCTTAATAAACCTACTAGTTATAATATTTCATACAATGATTTGTTATTTATAGTTATAAAACAAACAAGATCACAAACGAATAAGGTTTGTTTTGAATGAAAACTCTATCAGTGGATATCATCGAAAAGCAGAATAGCTTTAAATGGTCAAAAAAACACTTAATGCGTCATCAATCTTTGTGATCACACTAAGAACTGAAACCATAAATTTATCAGGATATGGTCATATCAGTTGAAAAGGGTGTCCAGAGATCAGTAACATCACCCTTAAATGCAAAACAGCTTCTAAACTGAATTTAAAGTGCTGCATACAACAGAGGGTTTAAAAAATCTTACAAGATAAACAGGACAAAGCAAACAATCAAACAAGTGGAATTTTAAACCAAGTTTGAGTCATATTATTCTCAACTGTCTGGATACCTGATGCGCATTTTGCTGGACAGCTACATTGAAGTGCAAACACTTAACCAGATATTTTCAAAATGAATAGTTTAAAAACGTCTCTTGATTCAACTGAATGAATCTAAGAGGAAAACTTATTGTTTGATCGAAACCATTACACTGATATTTTGCTTACTATGATCAAAAATATAGTTATGAGTTTAACTAAGCACTGATGAAAAATCATAAACCCATTATTATGAAGAACAACAGACTTGCTTCTAGCTTTTACAAAGTGAAATCAGACGCTTAAAGTCATCCATTTTGCATGGCTAGAACATGTTATTAAAAATATTAATGTGAAGATAACATTAGTAAACATATGCAGCTTTATGAACAGAAACTAATTTTGATAAAACATAAAATGTGGAGAATCACCGTAACAAACATCGGTTTAGAGAAGAAAGAAAACCAATCAAAGCAACAGATAATAATCACAAAGAATACATCTCTGCACAAAACATGATTTATGATAGCACCATATTATTAGGAACAAGAATGGCCAACAGCTGAAACAAACTGTCGATCCAAACTGGTGTTTTGTGTTGTTTTTTTTTTAACTTACAAAGGTTCTTTTGACAACCATTTGAAAAATACAAGTGACATCTTCAAGGATTCATATATTTCATCGAATATTATTAATAACTACACGCTACTTACAGCATGAAGATAAACATCTGATCAAACTGATACAAATTGTTATCACTCAGAGCTGTTCAGTCTAGTCACCTGATCATGAACATCTTAAACAGTTTGTGTACTTCCATCAAAAACATAATAATAGTATACCAGATCGCAACATTATTTGAAGAACCAGCGAAACCAGAATTTTCAAAACATTTCTTTATTCAAAACACTTGAGAAATATAGGTCCCTGAAAGATCCAATATATTTCAAAGGTATCAACAGATACACTGATTATATAGTTCCAACATGATCAGAACAGTCATTATTTGTTTAAAATTACATCCTCAAAACATAAACTGAATGACTTGCTCATGAATTTTATGATTTCACTTTAGTTATCAAAAACATAAATTTTCCCAACCAGCTCAACCAGTGCACTGAATTTTCAATTTTAGGAATAGTTTGAAACCATTTTGATCTTAAACACAATATTGTAAACATGTGGTATCTATTAAAACAGTATTTACTTTACGATTTGCAGCAGTACGCTTTTGATATCTCTCCGTCTACTTTTCGAACTGATCGATTAAAAATAACTTGAGACAAAGAACATGGCGGCTGAGATCCACTCTATGATAAACTGAGATGATGGTGCTTACATGCACGGTTATCGATCTTTGGACGTATTAAACGAATAGTAACCAGCACATCATTTTAGATGTCCTC
>JACEGR010009095.1:0-29791 GCA_014170235.1 Listronotus bonariensis
GCAACCCATACACCATTTGAAAGAGCATTTGGTTTGTCATCATGTGGTGTAAAAAATACAGGATGTTTCATTTAAAATAAGAGAGATATTGCTATTTGACTTTCTACAAAATTGAAATTATTTTTTGATCACCCTGTATAATCTATGATCTCGATATGACCTACGTATGATAAGGCAGACTTTTCCTAATCTTGTAAAAAATTTTAAAGTTTATGGAGTTTATATTGTTAAAATAAAATTAATTTAATTGCACCTCTGCATTTTGAAAAAAAATCAAATATCACAAAAACGAATAAAATTAGACACTTTGGTACTATTAACATACTTAAATTATTTTTTTATGTAGAATCTAAAACCGTCATAAAATATAAAATGTTTCATTTAAAAATATAACATTGATACGTCACACTTTTTGAGACATCCTGTATAAAGTAAAATAATTTTATACTGTGGCCTTATCCGACCTGTATATGTTTCAGTATTTACTTTATTTAAAAACCCCATGGTTATCCAGCTACAGACCGTGTCGAATATGGTGGGCCACTCCTGTATACGAGTGTTTATATCTTAATAAAATTCTTTCACAACAACGAGAAATACGCAAAAAAATTAGCTAGTCATTTTGAGTAATATTTCCAATGTTCTATTAAAGAAAAAACCTCGATGTATATAAGATTTTCTTTAGCAGTTTCAAACACTACACTGTATAGTCTTCTAAGGCGCCATTATTTTTTGGTGTGACGAGTGCTTAACAGATTTTTTTAGTAAAAAATTTAAAGAAAAGAGTTTGATTTCCGTTTAATGTATGTTGCTCATAATTTTTTATTCTACCTTGAAAAAAAATAAATTTCAATACCTGAGCTTTTAATAGATATAATAATTTAATTTTAATAAGAACTTTTAATTTTCGTAACTATGATGGGCGAAAACTGGATGATCTTTAAGCACCTCCTTTATATTTAACTCAATATTAGTAGCAATTTAAATAAAAACCCAATTCAAAGTTAGAAAAAAGCGTCGAAATGAAAAAAAAAAAAATACGTTTTTAAACACATTATAATGTACGAAAATGTATTACTTTATCTTTATATTAAAAATTTAAAAAAAAAACATTTTTTTTAACTGTAGTCAAAAAATATATTAAAACAATTTTTATGATTACAGTTGATTGGTAAGCACATTTTATCTAACAATATACCATAAATTTCCTTGTAAATCCTAGAATAAAATATGTGATTTGATATGCAAAATTTCATTTTGTATGAATCTTCTTTATTTGCAGATGTTGCGAAAATACTTCTAAACCTGCATTCCGCGTTCACGCTGATCAAGCAAGTTATTTATAAAGGTAAGAATACAAATAGGTGTTTATTTATTTAAAAAAACATGAAAATTTTATTTTAAAAGTAAGTTACTTACATTAAATTCACCTTTTTTATTGTGCACATACAGGAGAGTCAAATTATTTTAAAAGGATGCAGCTCCATTAGGTTAAAACATACGATGCGTTCTATAGATTTGTAGCAAGAAAAATGCAACTTTAAAAGTGCCTTTCCATTTGCGACAACTAACAGTTATTTTTGGACTTATTCTGAGCAAGTCCTTTTATTTGATACACTTATTGTAAAAATGCATTAAAAATAATTAGTCTTCCATGTTAGGTATTTTGCCATGTTGGATTTAATGATGTCACTTTATTTTTAAAGTTACTCTTATTAGGCTTTTTACTTTGATACCCATATTGTAGAAATCCAGTAAAAATAACTTGTCCGCTTTCTTCGGGGTTTCGCCATATTGGATCTAGACTGACGTCACACAGCTATTCAAGCATTGTCATCCAAACTAAACATGTATACGCAAATTTCACCTAATCGTTACTTCTTGTATCTCCGTTAACTAATAACGTATCAAAAAAGTAAAAACTGATTTTTTTATAGTTTTTTGTAGAATGAAGTGACTTAGTCAAATTAATTATTATTGTTGAAATATTTACCAATGTTGGGTTCTCTTAATGGAACATTCTAAATATTAGTCAAAAAATTAAGTTGCTTTTTACAAGCTTTTAAAAAATATATATCACTAAAGGTTCATTTTTATAAACAACAACAAAATTTTTAATTTTCATATTTTTGATATCCAAAATTTTGTACACAAGCAAAACAAATAAGTTACCAGTTCTTTTAATTGACTTAATTATTGTAGTGGTGCTTAGTCACGATTTTCATAATTTATTATTGCTTTTAAAGTTTTAATGATTTTTTCTTTTGAGATATAAACTAAGGTAAGTAGAACTTTCTAAAGCAAAATTTTTAATTAGTATATGAATTTTATTATATATATATATATATATTTTTTAATTTCCTATTAGCATATTTTATTTTGTTCATTTTTTATTTGAAAATCACCTAATAATCGAGTTAATTTTTTTTCAATCTATGCAACACACTTTTTTTGTTGAGACTATGGTGTCTAACTTCTTAACCCAAACCAATATTTTGTTTAAAGTATGCATATATATATATATATATATATATATATATATATATATATATATATATATATATATATATATATATATATACATATTAAAGCAAAAGGAAAAAAATTCCCTACTGTCTTGGTGTATAACAAAATATTTTTACTCCCTTTAAAGACAGTTAAAAGAAAAACGATCCTGCTTTCCTGTGCCGTTCACCACGACTCGATACAGCCTCACTGAGGAGTCCTGTAGGCAGCAGGCGAAACCGGTCTGGGGAGAGAGTCGTGGTGGATAGCATAGAAAGCAGCAGGACGTTTTCTTTTAACTTTTGTCTTTAAAGGGAGTAAAAATATTTTAAATATATATATTAAATATATATAATATATATATATATATATATATATATATATATATATATATATATATATATATATATATATATATATATATATATATATATATATAAATATATATATATATATATATATATATATATATATATATATATATAATAGTTATATATGTGACATTTATATATATATATATATTATGCTAACAATAAATTTAAAAAACCCGTTAACTTATTTGTTTGCATGGCCTTCAGAAAAAATTTTGTTTGTGAGTTATGAATATGGGAAATTTTGTTGATTTTTATAAAAATAAACCCACAGTATTATATATTTTTGAAAAGTTAGTATAAAGACATACTTTTTGACAAATATACAGGGTATTTATATAAAAAACATCATTGGTTAATATTTTTCAAAACAAGAACATTTCGAAAACTTCTAACTACGCCACTGCATTCTACTTTATTAGGCGGCTAAGATACAAAGAGTACCTTGAAAATACAAAATTTTTGCATCTTATGTTACACAAAAAGGTAGCTCAGGTGTTCGCGAAAACCGCAAGGTTTTATCTATAATAATACCTGAAATACTCCCGCTATTCCAACCAAAATGGGATAACCTGTACTTTAAAAATTAATGTTTGAAAAACATGGTTATTTAAATTTTGTTTTTATTTTATTATAAAATAATCTTTTTAAAGTTATTCGTAACCTAAATAAATTATCTCTTGTTCTTAGAATCTTTACAAAATCCTTAACACTGGTTCACATTATGGTCAATAAATAATATTTGTTATGTATGAATATTTGTGCCATAAACTTAAAGCTTTGACCGAAGCAAATATTTAATATCTAAATTTAATACCGTTTATGCAGTTTCCATTTAATGAATAAACAGATTTGTTTATTTACAGCCCTATTTACATATTTTTGTATTATTCACATTCACTGGTTTATACGTACATATTGTATTATTTTATAGTAGCAAATTTCTGAACAGTAATATAATGCAGTTAATACTAATAAATTGATCCTGTTTACAAACATAATAAATAATTGAATATACAGCGTCATTAAAAATGCCCTTATCGTATCAAATACTTTTACATTTTTTTAAATAGTATTCAGCTTTTTACCAGTTTGTGCACTAATTTGTCTTAAACTTAGGCCGTCTGCCACATTTTGACTACGTGACTGCATTTTACGTAGAAATGTTATACAGGTTAAGCAAATAGGCGTTGGGATATCGCCCAGTTAAGCAACAAAAAGGATGTATGACACTAATTCAATCAGAAATGTTTGCATGCAGGTATTCACGTCAGAGTGTCTCTTTTCCTCTCATTGCCTATGTGTTATGTTATTTAGCTGATTCTATGTAGAAATTTCTTGTTGCTTTCCGATTCTTCAGGAGGTGTGCATGCCTTGCGGAAAAACGTCAGTAGTGAAAGTGACGTTTATGCGCGATACCAGTAGCAGCCTCTGGCTTGACAGCCACAATTTATGTATGTTCAGAAGTTCATCGCTGTTGTTGATTGTTAAAAGTGTTTCTTATTCATATGCTAGGAAAGTCTGGGGTTTCTGAGCTCGATTATCCAGATTTTCCAACGACAAAGCCAAGAAAGCTTATATAGCAATAGCTTATATGACCGGAACAGGAGAACTGGCAAGTTGACTTAGTATCAGAGCCATAAAACAAAGAGATAGATAGATAGAGATTGAATACTGGCCGGTCACGTGCGGGCAGCCCGGGTTAGATTCTCTCTGCGGATGCATATTTTTTTTTTTTTTTGAATAGATAAGAAAAAGCATCGTATTTTCCTATTTTAATATAATATAATTTTTTTCATCGTATTTTCCCAATTTAATATAATAAATAAAAAAGTAAAGTTTGTAACTTTGATTGTTTGTTTGTAAGGTCTTATTTTGGAAATACTAAACCGATCATGAACATTCTTTTACAATCAGAAAGCTACACTTTGCGAAGGACTATATTTTATTATTATTGAACAAAAGTTTAGAGAAAAATATATTTAACACTCAACGACAGTAAGCACGGGTCAGCTTGTAAATAAATAAATTATCTTTTTTAAAATACTTATTGCTAAAATAATATTTAAAAAAATGTAATAATAGTAATAATTTACATTTTGTTTCAGTTTATAATCCAAATATTCATTTCACGAACATCAAAAGATGTTACAATAGATTTTGGTTTTTAATATCTTAGTATTAAAGCGCCTACTTGACTTTCTAAGGGACCTTATTATATTGAAATTCATGATCGTCTCTTGCTTGGACTTAGAAACTAAATCGTTTTATAGCAATAATAAACTGAAGTAATAAAATTCTTAGAAAATTCTTTTCCTAAAATTTTCTGCAGGATTTTCATAAAATGGCTTTAAAGGTGGAATTTATAAAATAAAACCTAGTAAAAAAATATAATGCTTTTATAAAAGTTAAAGTTTCTTTTTATATTTTTGTCAGAATTGTACAGGTTAAAAGTATCACGTTTAATATTCATGGAACAGATGAAAATAACACGACAAGTTCCTATAAAATTTTTCCGTTTAAGCCCCCTGGTGGAGATATGATCCCCTAAAGGGGGCAGCTAGAAATCGATTTTTCGTGAATAACTTTTAAAGCGCTCTGTATAATTTGATAATATTTTAGTACGATGCATACTAGTAAAGACCTCTTAAAATAGTGCCCTTGAAACTTATGTCGCTTCTTTAGTTTGCCAGGGACGGACTAGTTTTCGCACATTATTGATAATATTTTTTACGCCCTGTATGGTGAAGACACAAAAAATATGTTTTTGGTAGTTTAAACCTTTTGCTAAAAAAAGGTACTCTTGTTTGACATCGATAAAATGAGCCGTTTTTCGAGTAAACAACAACATTTGCAAAACAAATTCTGACCCGCTACGCGAGGACTTCAATACTCTTGAATCAAAAATTACAAATTACATCTTTTACTGTAATACTAGGTATTTTTGGTTTATTACGTGTTTGTAAGATGGTGTTTTAAAAAATTATTTGTCACTTTTTTAGTTTTCAATGCGCGTTAATCTCTTATACTAGTTTTCCCTAAAAACCATAATAATAAATTCGTTAAAAAAAATAATATTAATGATTTATTTATTTATTTTATTTTTTTTTTTGCTCTTTACCACTAAGTTAGTGTTTGTCACATTTAAAATATTTAGTGGTTTTCAATAAAGTACAAATGACTAACTCAAATACTTATTTTCGTTTTACCTTTTCCTTTGGGGAGACGAAAAGTTTGTTGTCAACATTAATCTTCAAGCCTTCAAACAAAATTTAATATATTTTCCAAACGAGAAAAGTAAAACAGGTGAGGTTTGATTAAACAAAACTAAAAAGGAGAAATATTTAACCAGAGTTTTCTGATTAAATTGCATTTGGTAGTATTTTTAATATTGGTTAGGTTGATTGGTTTAGCTTTTGAGCTTTCAATGTATTTTAACTGTTGTTTACATTTATAATTGATTTTTTTTGACATCTGGTTTTAAAATTGCAAAGATTATACAGGGTGTCCCCAAATATATGATAATATTTAAGAGGGGTGATTCTTTTAGGTCATTTGTAAAGAAAAAAACTTTATATGGGCATATGCCGTGAAATGTCCTTAAATTTTAAAATACAGGGTGTTATCCAACTCTTTAATCATCTTTTTTTATTATTTAGGTTTTAAAATTAGTCATATTGCCTTTATAAACTTTTTTTTCGTAAAATCCACATTAGGTACGTCTTCTGTACACATAATTTAAAACCCAACGAAACCAGGATCAACAGGCAGATGGTCATTATCAGCCATCTTATCAATCATTTAATCATATTATCATACCCCAAGAATAATAAAATTGTCCTACGGGCAACCATTCAAGCATTGAAGTGACTGGACATTTTTTGACATTTTTTAACTTTAAACCCGAAAAAACACGGGTTATTTTTTATTTTTTAAAGCTTACAGAAAAAAAATTAGATCACATACTTGCCAAAAAACCTGATAATGTATTACAAAATATTAATTACTTACCTCGGTTATCCACTCAGACCGGTTGTCCGATGGACATTCTTTAAACCTTTTAAACCTTGATCTGGCTGATAATGGTAAGCCAATAACTCATGGGATTGCCTCTCACTCGCCTAACGGTTCAGTGCTGTCAAACTTCCCTTTGTAAAAAAAAGTATTACTTTGTGCACATGTGTTACATACTATCTTTTTCCACGACCGAATAAAAATTTCCAAAATGCCATTTAATACATGTTTTATTAATCTAAACTTATTATTTGTAATTTTGGCAGCACAGCCATTATATTGCAACAAAAAATCAAGCCTCCTTATAGAGACTTCATGCCTTCATAACCATGTTTATTATTTAGTTTTAAAAATTGTATGTACTTACTTTCGTAGAAATTAATACATAAAACAGTGTAAATTCTTTTCCAGTTTCTTAGTCAGCCAGGTGTCGTTATTTCTATTAATTTTCAAGAATTTTCTAGCCAAATGTAATTTGCAAACTGTCAAATTTGCAAACTAGTGAGACATGAACTAAAAGAAATAATGACGAAATCAAAGGTAACTTAACCGTTTGGTTTAGTTGATTTCGCGTTTAAGCAGTGCCATTCCTAGGGTCTTCTTCTGTCACCCCGTGCAAAAGAGAAATTGCCGCTCACCGCCAACCATACACTATACACACAGAGGATGGCCGAGATCCCACGATTTATTAGCCGAAGCTGTCAAGCGCGTGACGTCACCATCAGCACACTTTCAGACGCCTTTCATTTAAAATATATGGCAAATGTGAAGAATTTTAATCTAAAAATGATAATACATCGCTTTTTCTTACACTCTAACTTTTTAGCTGTTAGAATAGGACATTTATTAATTAATACCTCTTATAAAATATTTAAAAAGTGTTTGCATGTTTAAAATAGATATTTAACCAGACATAAAAGTCTCTAGTCGTAATCGCGTAATGTAAAGAAATTCCGTTTTGACGATAATTTATGTTGATTTGATCTTAATATTACATAATTCTGTATAAAATTAATTCCATATTTGAAAATTTTGGTGGGCTAATAAGTTTATAAAAGTTAATAATATATAATTAAGGATTCGAGTAGATAAAGGAGGCAAGTATTTTTTTTATTCAAATTATCTTTACGAATAAAGGAGGTATTTGATAGAAATGATTAAAATAAAGATGACTAGACTACATTTAAATAATAAAATAACGAATAAATGACACAACTAACGCACTTATCACCATTATTCGTGAAGAGAAGTCGAATAAAAAAAGTGTTATTTACCTCCTTTATCCACTCGCTTCTCAAATTCCTTTTACTAGTGAGCTTTAGGTTATAATGATTAAAACATTTTTTTATTAATATCAGTTTTATTAATTAACAATTTTTTTTTACTTGCAAACTTTGCTGCGGTTACTGTCAGTCACAAGTTTTCTTTTTAAACTTTTCTTACTAATGATTGGGCCTGAAACATATTACAATTAATTGGAATTATAGTTCTTAATTTTTAAAGTCATATTTTTAATGGCTTATTGTCTTCTTTTTTCTTTATCATATTTGGTACTTTTTTCGCAAATCCAGGTTCCTGTTTTATAATATAATTTGCATATTTTTCAAAGTAAAAAATTGCATTTTTGTATTTTCTTGAACCATTTCGAGAGCCATTCTGTGTCGTATAGCCATGAGATTTAAAGTGGGAACTGCAGTTTTTTTTTTAAAACTCTGTGCAATGGTAGACCTAAAATATAAAATTATATATTTGAATATATTTTTCTATAAAAATAAATTCATTACCCAACAGTTCATTTTGAGGATTTTTTTATAATCATTTGATGTAAAATAAAAGAAGCAAATTGCAGAAGTATTCGGGTTTCGGGTTAAATTTTTCTTCACGTTTACACCAATTTATCCATTTCTTTTTGAGTGTGAACAAAACTAAATTATTTGTCTTAGAAAATAAATGTAATATTAAGCTAACACCTTTGTTTTTGAGTGTTAACCTATTGCTTTTGCATGAAGCAATAGCATAAATCTATCGAGGCATATTATTTCTATTTAAAACCACAAATAAACATTAGTGAACATATTTAAGTTTTATTGTGCAAAATTACCATAAACTGTTCAAACTATAGTTAAAAACCAATGTACAATGTTAAAAGTTCTTGTCTCTGGTTTAAATTTAAAGTCAAATATCACACACACGTCTGGACAAAAAACGATAAACACAGACAAAATACAGGTTTAGGAAACAAAATCATTGTTTATATGAGGTCTTTAGAAGTTTATTATCACACCCAAAATGTTAAAACACTATGAAAATCAGAAAACAGTCACTAAATAATGACGAGAAAAGTCATAAGAATACATATAAACACACTATCGCCGCCAAATCTGCACTGATGACTAGGTACGTCACGAGCGGTCGTCCTTGACGGCTCGACTGGCTGACGTTGTGCTTATGGGAATAAGCTATCCTTTGTGTGTATCGTTCTTGACCCACTACAGGGTCGTTCTTAGGCTGAGTTGTGCCTTGGTGTTAAAAAAGTTGAGGCATTAAATTTTTGAGGAGCAAAAAATTTTTTTCCAATTTCACAATACAATACTAAGTCCTTTATTAAAGTATTTAACATTAATTTGTTTTTCTTCATAAATATTTTTGAAGCAAAATGCCACTGTTCTTAGGTTCAATCAAAAACTTTATACACTAAATGTCGCCCTTTATTTGCAAACATGCAGTCCTTTATTTTTTGTCGCCCCTTGCAAGTGCACCAGCTGCACCCCCGCCAGGAACGGCCCTGTTTGGCAAGTGTGTGGCGTCAGATAGGTACCTTTTATTTTTAAAATGTTTAATTAAAACAAGATTTTTATTAGGTAAAAAATATGGAAAAAAAGAGTTTTTAACTCTGTTAAAATATTTTAATAAAAAAGGTTATTGCAACCTGTGGTCAGTCAACTGACTTGCTCACAAAGAGGATCTAACTATGGTCAGTTTCTTTCTTGATGATATTTTTTTTGCGATAATGTTAAAAACTTTGGTTTGTACATTGGTGCGTGCATACAATTTCATGATTTAATAAGTATAAATGTCATAGGACAGTTTAAAATAACCTTTTTAATTAAGTGTTAAAAAAACAAAAAGAATGTGGTATGCACCAATGTACAAATTTAATTTTTCTCGATATTCGAAAAAAAACATTTTTGATTAAACAAAATTGCACATTAAGAAGAAATTTTAAATTTAATTTTTTTATTAATAATTTGCAATATTAGCAAAAGACAGGCACTTTACTTTTGAGCAAAAATCTATTTTTGGCCAAACCTCGTATTTAAATGACTGACACAATTTGATATCAATAGATTGTGTGTTTTAGGTTTTGGACCATGCAGAACTTTTTATAAGGAATAACCTTTTTTTGTAAAATTAATATTAAAAAACTTTTCCATGTGACGCCAACTTACGTAGACTTCACTAGAATGTTTTACACTGGCAAAATGTTATAGCAACCTCATGTTTTCTACTGGCAAAATTCCTACCCTCTCCTAACTTGATAAAACTGACATGATGGTATTTCATTAATAAAACTTAGTTAGGTTAAAGTAAAAAAGGTGAAAAACTAATGGTAAAATGTATGTGAATTAAAGGTTAAACAAATACTTGTTTGTAAAACAGTCTTGTCGAATATCATACGAGGAAATTGTTTTTAGGCAAAATATTTCTCTTGTTTTATTTAATTTTGTTGCTTTTTGGTAATTTCGTTTATAACATTTATTCAAAGCTACTTGCTTGACAGCTTGTGGTTTTGTTGTAAATGTCATTTACTAAATTGTTGAGCAACAGACTTTCATACAATCGAAATATTATGCCAGCAAAATTTTTAACCGGTAAAAATCATAAAAAAACTATACAAAATTTATGGTTGTAACAATAATATTTTTATTAACAACCTCTTTTGTAATGTTGACATTTCTGGTTTTTTAAAAGTGTTACCTCTCCGACTTTTATTTTTTATTTTACGAAAGAATCGGTAGCTTTCCTCCCGTGAGCCTAAACTTAAATATGCTAAAATTTGCCAACTTGACATCTTGTCTCATATCTTATACATCTTTGTGACACCGCCAAGATAAAAGTTAGGTGACTTAATTTTTAATAATTATAAATGAAAACTTATTTTGTTCGGTTAACATTCTTTATAAAAAAAAACCAAAACAAAAAAATTAAAACAACATGATTTAAAAAAATTATAAAGTAAACAAACCTTGATAATAAGTTCTTAGTAAACCATTCTTTTCTCTCGACAGTAATGAAACACTTTCCACCTTAGTATGTGATTTTGTGGTCGGTAGCCGTTCGATTAGCCGAACAGTTCCGAAGTTACAATAAGACCAAAATAAGGCACGACCTAAAACCGACATAAATAAAGCTAGGCACTATACTTATTAAGGGAGTCGTTATACTACTTTGCATTTGCGCAAGCTCAGATGTCAAAATAAGGCCGGTATTATTAGTGCCTGGCCTTATTTCATTGTGCAATAATTCCCTAATAATAAAAGCTTGCAATGCAATACCGGAAAATACAATCCAAGGCAATTTTTTGTTTAGACTTTACTGGGTCAAGAAATGTTTTTACGAAAACTTCTTAATTCTTCTGGGTTTAGACACGTCTTTGTCAACAAGAGAATAGACTTTTCCAGAGTTTGGCAAGTGTTTTTGCAACCCTTTTCTTTCAGTTTAATAAAGTTTTCTTTGTAGGGTTGGAAATAATATTGTCTTTTTATTAATTGTGGCGACCCCAATATCTGTTAACCCTTAAAAGACAACATAAACTTTTTATACATAAAAATGAGTCGCATATGACTTCATGACGAATTACTGGTATTTTAAAGTTAAAACAGCTTAAAGCCTAACTATTTTTCTTGTTAGTTGTTTTGTAATTTAACCAATGATTTTTCACGGAAAAAGAAAATTTATTTTAAAACATCTTTGTTAGAGTCCCCTTATTATTCTTCAAAGCATTACTTGTGTGCAGTAAAGCATTAGGTCTTCCAATTTTGATTTATTGGAATTTCTTTTATATCTTTGTGCTTTTAAGAATCTTATTTCTACGTAGTTTTTGTTTAAATGAGTAACAATTTTATAAAGTTTGTTGTCGTAAAAATAAAATTTCCAAGCTTCCTACTCTGTTTTTGTTTCTTTAGGTTAAGAAAAATTTGTTTTCTGTCTTTTTATATTAAAGGAAGCTATAGAGTGCCATCTGTAAACGCTGCTTCCATTAGTCACTTCGTTGTAGATGTAGAAGGTACTTCATCGTCACGCTCAGTTTTAGTTAATTCATAAACTATTTTGCTGCCTTTACTTATTTTTCTTCATATTCTTTAAATTCCCTTCCAATATCATTTAGATCATATTTATTATTGTCAATAATCTTATTACTTTCTTTACTTTCTTTTAAGTTCTTTTAAACTTTAATATGCTATTTTAATAGACATGTTTTTTTATTACGCAAATAACAACAGGGGTTGCCGGCGACCTTAAACATCTAAAACCCAGGAAATAAACTTCTGAAGCATACGTAATAAATGCTGTGGTAATAGTAACAGCCAAGCCACAAATGTAGGTGTAACAGCAACATTATATTTATTTATTTATTTATTTATTCATAAATTCACAAACTCTACATTTATAAATTTACAAAAAAAATATAATAATTATAATAAAACTTTTGCAAGAAATATGTCTATAATATTATTCGATGGGGTTACGGGCGACCCGGTGTCATCGTTTAAGGGTTAGGATTATATTTGAAATCATTTCCTATGTTCAATAAATGTTTTTAAAATATATTCGGGCTGTTTACAAGTTAATGTTTCACAGACAAACCACAGATTCCTTATGTCAAAATATTAAAATTTAACCAAATATACGTTTTAATACGTTAGAATGTATTCTTTTAATTCATTATCAAGGGCTTTTTAACATGAGATATTTTAATCTTATAATAGTTTGTGTGTGCAAACTAGAGGGTACAATCTACACTACTTTAATTTTTTTAAGTCCCAATTTGTTTGTGTAACTCTGTATATACCATCTAATTAAACCACCAAGCTCTCGTTTGTTTTCTACAGAATAAAGGTACATTTTCTAAATCACTTCCAAACAACCGTTTTAAAATATTTGTATATAAAAGCAACGTACACCCTTGCATTGTTGCAAGGGTGTACGTTGTACATCCGTCAAAACTAACCAACCTGTTTGTGCGCATCTTTGACGTCAAAAGGCCAACAAGGTCTGAATCATTGGCGAATCACTCACCAATCCCTTAAATCAACGTGAATTACGTCCACGCCGAATAGTTGCAACTCTGGACGCGGCTTAACTGGTTTAGTGCAACTACAATGTATTTAAAGGAATACATTCATTTTTAGTTAAAGTACAAGAAATAAAGCTTAAAAAAGGTAAAACCTGGCAATTCTTTGCTCCTGCATGGATTTACTTAAAATATTAACTAAAAATAGGGAATAGCACAAAGATCATATCGAACCGAAAAGCGCCAAACCCCTGAGGTTGGTTGCCATCCCATCTCAAGAGTGAAAATTTTTTATTTTAACCACAGAAATTGAATAAAAATGCGATTTTAAACAAGAAATGTTCCATACATTTTTTCGTAAAACCAATATTTTTATTATTATTTGCGATTAAAACTAAAAATTTTTTGACAAAATATCGGCATATTTAATAGGTTTTTGCAAATAATTTAAAAATTATGTATTTCATCAAGAAAAAAACGTAAAAAGCAAAATTGTAGCTTTTTTTTTAAAAATCTTTTCTCATAATTTTTCTACGACTAATACTAAACGATTTATGATAAAAACAGTGTAGGTACCGATTTTTAATACCTTAAAATCAAAGAAAACAATCTCCTAACTACCGCCCTAATTAAAATTGACTTTTGGGATACTCTGTATACATCAAAATATTTTAAGGACATGTCTATTTGGAGTCCCTACAAATCTTATGAAAGACTTTTGCTATATTTTGTTAAATTACAGAAATATTGAACTTTTTTGCACTATTGTGTGGAACTGTCAAAACTGTCATGCGACTAAAGAAGTATGTTCTTAATAGACATTCAAGACCACAATATAAAAAATAGCTTTTAGAAAACGACAAAAGTTAAGTTTTAATTTGTTAAACTTTGGTATCTGGTAACTGCCAAAGCCATTATACCGGGTGATGCATCGCCGAGCGGGACATTCCATTGATTTTCCGGGTATCGGTCTATTCGGACACTGAGCAGCGAACATGTCTGATACCTTTTGGTAACTATTTCCTTGATAGTACCATTTAATCATCAATACTTTTTCTTCAGTAGTATAACTAATGGTTAATCTTTTCGCTCTACAATTTTTTGATAATAATAAAACACTAAATTTCAAAATGACAACGTTATATCATGCTAACTGGTATTTTTATTGTTTTTCATAAATATGAGGCGATAATATTGTAACAGTTTTTAAAAACATATTAGCATCTAACTAGCAAACGGGTTAACTGAAAAATCTAAAGTTTTTACCATGGACGTAGATTTGCATGATCTTCAATAAACTTTTTCTCTTAAATACTTAGGGGAGCCAATAATTGACCCCATTAAAAATTACATGGGATTTCCTATGTCCCGCCCGGCAATGCATCATCCGGTATATAAACTTTATAGTCTACTATTGCTTCTAACTATGTTGGTAGAACGCGCTGACAAACTTTCAGCTTTTACAAAATGACGAAGGTCTGTCGCCTACGGGCTCTTGGACTAACCAATCCTATTAATTTAATTACTTTTGTTTATTAGTGACATAACTATTTTATAAATAAAATTAATTTAAGGCTGCCTAAGGGCTTACCAGAAATATTAATTAATTTAGGTATCGAGTTTTTTTATGTATACTTCAACTCCGACACTATATCGTTGAAAGTGTTTCCATTATCCAATAACTTATTGAACCTGCGGCGGTCTTTGAGTTTAGTTTGCTTCAAGTCTTTTGTATATAAGTTTACTTTTCGCCAGAAACCTATATCATAAACATGGCATGCTCGATCGGTACAAGCATATTCAATTCGCCCTTTGAAGGGTAAATTTAATTTTTAATCATCAGAATTGTTGTGGTGGAAATAAAGAACAATACCGGGTGCCCACGAAAATATCTAGCAACCTTCTTATTTTCATAAGAAATGGTAAACAATTTTAAAATTTTGTTCGGATATACCTATGATTACATAGGATGAAGATTTTTAATGTTTCAGATTTGATATGGCACCTCCGGTTTAACCGAAAATGCTCTTAACATTACTATTTTAAATGAAAAACCCTACATATTTTTTATAAAAATCAATTCTACAGGTAATTCTAAGAAAAGACATGTACCACGTTATTATTTCGTAAGAAGAGCAGCGAGGTCAATGTAGATTCTTGGGGTTACATATTGACAAAAAACTAAAAATTTGAACAACACGTTACCAACTTGTGTAGCACGCTGTCTAGAGGCTGTTTTGCTTTGAGGGTAATTGCACGGGAACTGGGTTCCCTTACTGCTCGAAGTTCTTATTTTGCCCTTATCGAGTCCCACCTGCGTTATGGTGTATGTTTTTGGGGTTGTTGCTCGCATTCCCCTGCTTCAATCGGTGTTTATTTTGCAAAAACGTGCTGTGCGTATCTTGTCTGCAGTAAACTGTAGAGAGTCTTTGTAGACCCTTGTTCAGTGCACAGACGATTTTAACCCTCCCCGTCTCTTTATTCTTGAAACCGTTTCTCTAATTTTTCGTAAGTTTGCGGCGGAATTTCGTTAGCGATTCTTCTGGGTATACTCCTCTTTGACGTACTCTCCACATGCTGTACCTCCCTATTCCAATCGTCTACCCTTGTAAAGAAATCAATAATTTATGAGGGTAAAAAATGTTTAATCATCTGCCACTTGCGCTAAGAAAATACAAAATATAAAAACGATTTCGAGTCCAAGTTAAAAAATCTTTTAATCGAGAAAGCCTTTTATAGTTTAACTGAATTCTATGACTCAACGTCTTAAATTACTATTTATCTGAACCGATTTTATTTATTTATTTATTTTTTGTTATCCTTAGTGTATATATTAGGTTAGTATTTTATTTGTAACTGCTTTGTCAATGAAATTTTATTTTATGACAATAAAGCCATGTTTGAGTTTGAGTTTGTTTTACATCGTTGGATTTGCTGTAATATTGCATTTGGACATAATATGAAAGTGATACGGTCCTATTTTGGCTTTTGAGCTAGGTAAAAACTTAAAAATAAAGTTTAGAAGCCCCTAGTTAAATAGCTTAAAAGTATGAAATCGATTTTGTAATTTTTCTAAAAGTAAGTAAAAAGTGATGAGGAGTGATTTTACGAATGATCATGGCACTCTAGATGTAAATAAAAAATTTAATTTAAAAATTAACATTTGACCCCAATTTGGTTTAAAAATATTTGTGATCTCCGACTAGAAGCGAACCTAAAGAATCCCAAAACATATGTATACAGGGTGTCCCATTTACAAATCAAATTCAGCCATTTCCGGTAAACCGGAAGTCGTAAAAGCCTATCGTATACACCTAAAAATTGACTTTTTATTAGTCTAATAACCCTACCAAATTTCGTCAGTATCGATAAATGTAATAAAAAAATGGCAGCCGGAAAGTGATCTCAGTGGGCACCCGGTATAATTATATTTTAATATATTTATGTTAGTTTTTAGGCAAAATATAGAGTATACTTATAAATAGTAAAATTTATTTTACTATTTGTTACTTTTGTCTTTGCTAATATTTTTGTCCCATAATAGGCTTTTAAAAACCTGATGACAATGACTTTAATTAAAATTACAAATTATACCCTGTTTCGTTGCAAGCGATAGTAATAAATCATTTAATTTTATGGCAATTCGCTTTCTGTGTTAGTCCGAGTATGTTTCATTTTTCTTTAATTCTACCTGTAATGTACTAATAAGGCATCATAATTTTAGGCCGGCAGACTCCGCTCTAATATTCGTCAACCTCTTGGGTCAAATACAAAAGGAATAACAGATGTTTACTCGCATTTACGTGGGAATAATGTGATAAAACCTGTTTCTTCTTTAGGGTGTTATAAAAATCCTATATATAACTTACCTAGGAGGTTCTTTTTTGTATTTTTTTTTATTAAAAATCTCTCACTGTCCCTAGGGGCCCGTAGGCTAGCTACTACGGTGCAGCTGGGTAGTTCTACTTAGTTCCTCATTCCTGCCATAAATCATATGCGGTTCCCCCCTAAAGCAGTCTCTACAAGAAAGAAGGCCTCTTTATATTATTAGTTGGAATATTCAGCGCCACACACGAAACGTGTATTAGAATCTTTAGACCCTCCTTGCAGAAACCCCCTCGTGTGTGGGAGTTGAAATAATGATAGTCAAACCTTTGCAATATATACAGTTTTTATTAATAGTATGAGAATATATACAGTTATTTACAGATCCCCTGCCTTGGGATGGCTCTGAAGGTTTTGACAATAATGAAAGGACATACAATTATAATAAACCCTGCTTCGATAACCTCAAATTTTATTAATTAATAGTATGAAAATAAATACAAATTATAATGGGTCCCTTCTTCGATAGCCTCAAATTTTAATAATAGCGTGAAAATAAATACTAACTATAACAGATCCCTACTTTGGGATAGTCTCAAATTTTAATATTAGAACAAATTTACTTTAAAAGGATCAAAAATTCATAAATGTGAACAATCTACTCTCACCTAGGTCTTCTTCGCATCGCAGTCCTCCAAGAATGTGGGTGGATCTTACTTAAGCCTCGGCACTTGAGGTCAAAGGGTCAAATCCAGCTCTAAACGCCCGCCTGCCGGAAGACAATGAAGTGGCCGTTGAGCTAAAGAAAAAAACGCAAATGTAGCTTGCTATAAAATAAGTTCTCAAGATTTAGCCTTTTTCTTAATTAAAAGTATTTAAATTTGTTTTCCTTTTTTTAAATAAAAGAAACTGGTAAAACTAAAAATGTATCAAACAATACTCAAAGTTCATAATAATCACCACAATATATGACCACTCTTTCTAGAAATTACAATTAATATTGGTTAAAAATTAAATTCTTAAATAATATAAAACATATTCTTTATTGGTTTCCCTCAAAAATTTGATAATTTTAAAAATCGTATTACCTTGCCGATAACTTTAGCACTTCTAAATGAAGAGATTTGACGAATTTTCGGTATAGAACGTGCCGGCTTTTCTGAAAAAAAGGTAAAAAAGTGCGTTGTAGACGACAGTAACGAATTTATTAAATTAATTTTAAAAATGACTCTACTTTTCAAAACTAAAACGATAATTAAATAAAAAGATTAAAAGGACTTGGATATAGTTCAGTTATTACCTGGCTTTACACTGGGTATCACTAAAATTTGTTAAAATTTAAATAAAACTTAAACCCGGTTTGCCACTCTAGATCGGCCACTTGCAGAATTGCAAAAGAAAGCTTAAAATTATTTATTGCAGCTCCTAGCCTCGTATTTGTTAAGTGTTCAAAAAAACATCATAAAAAGAGGGTCTGTTTACAGAATGGCATCAATATTACACTTCATAAAAAGAGATATCTTAGTTAAATGACTATGTCAATAAGTTAAACAAAGATAAACAGAAGTAGCGCTGTCGATTATTAATCTACTAAGTATCCAAGGCGTGTATATCGTCAACAAGCTTCTAAATAAGAGACCGATAACTATGTAGTCGGATTATCACCATCTCTCATTCACGGCAGCAAATTTACTACGCACGAGAAAACCAGCTACTCCTGAACTAATCCTTACTTACAAATGAACACGCTAGCAAGACATGTTTCGCGGGATTATTTAAATTTACAGCCGGTAGTTATTTAAATCTATTTAATTAATTTGGCAAAGGTAATATGATTTAAAAGGCTTAAGTTAATTTAAAAGATGAAGTTAGATGAATAAAAGTTTGGAATTTTGTGGTTTTTGTGTATTAATTGCGTGCAGGCGGTAATAATAGTATGCGAAATCCTCTAAGGTATTAACGTAGTGTTGTAAATCCACCGACATTCTATGGGGTTGCCTAAAAATCAATATAAAACTAAATTACGAAATTAGTTATAAACAAACCAAGTATTTACTAAGGGAATTTGCTAGGTTGTCGCTTCATAAGTTTATACATTATACCGTTGTATAAGAAACAACGTTTATATTATATTATTATTATTATACATTAACACTCATTCTTGACAAATTGGCGGAGACACAGCTAAGCATAAAAAATATTTGAATTATTAGTTTTGTGTAAAAGTGACACGTTACACTACCCTCTCCCTCGAGAAAGAAAAAAATTGAAACCAATTTTTTTCGCTTGGGTTTGCTTCTATAGAATTAAATTGATTTTTATGGTTGGTTATTTTTTACTAAAGAACAAAATAGTTTTTGATAAAATTTAATTTAAAATGAGTCTGCCGTAAGTATAAGTGGTTAAAGCGATAAAATAAAAATAAAAACAAATTCTGCCACAATGCTTAAGATATTTTCGAATATTTTCCAAAAAATAAAAATAAAAAATCGACCACTAAGTAGGCAGCTCGCCCTGTATAAAAATTAGTTATCTATTATTTTTCCTTTAAACTAAGAAAATAAGGCAGAAGGTAACATCACCATTCCTAAGGCAGTTAATCGAAAGGCATTTACGAATTAAAGGGATTATTTTTACTTAATTTTTTAGTCAGCGATTAGCATTAGCTAAAAAATCCTAATTAATTAATTATTTACAAGATTTTACTAAATTATTTATTTACAAAATTTACAAGGTAAGGTATGCAAATTTGAACCATGTTCAAAACGTAGGTGCACTAAGTGATTACATAATTTAACAAAGTAAGGTGGGTTAATTTGAACCACCTTCAAAACAAGGTAAATTACCAAAGAATTACATAATTTAACAAGTTTAGGCAGGTAATTTAGAACCATGTTCAAAAAAATAGGTGCCCCAAGAAATTACATAATTTAACAAAGTAGGGTAGGTTATCCTAAACCACCCTCAAAACAAGGTAAATCACCAAAAATTACATAACTTAATAAGTTTAGGCAGGTAATTTGAACGAACCACGTTCAAATAAGGTAAGTGTACCGTAAAAAAAGGTACATAAATAAACAAGGTAAGGTAGGTAATTTTGAACCACGGTCAAAATAAGGTAAGTGCAAGAAAAAATACGGGCTTTAGCTCAAAATATTAAATCGGCCATAGCGGCCTACGGTTTTCACCCCAATCTCCACCACATTTAGAGATATAGATATTTAATTATACAATATTCTCAAAACTTTATGCTTAATAAGGTACTAAGGTAATAGCTCACTAAACCAAAAGTAATAAACCTGTTTTTGTGCTTAAAAAATAATAAAAATCTAATTTGAAAAATTACGTTTCATCTTCAGAATTTGCCGATTCAGGCCCGTAATAAGGTTTTAATTTGGAAACATGCCAACAACCGGCATCTTTCCCATCAAGAGTATTTAATTCATAGGAAGTTTTAGACTTTACATTTCTGACTATACATAAGATATATTTTTCAGCTAGTTTGGCCGAAAAATCATTTGCCGCATTAGAGAGGACTACATTCCTTTTCCATACCTTATCGCCAATCTTGTAGACCTGTTCGCGTCTCCGCAGGTTATATGTATTGCAATTTTTATCGTAAGCCACGGAAAGTTTTTCTTGAGCTTTCTTGTAAATTTCAGGCAAATTTTTAAGTTCCCTAGCATACGAATGTCGATCTTCTTGAATGTTAAACCCTTCTTGACTTACGTTATCATAATAATCTCCACGAATAGGTACTTTTCTGCCAAAAACTAAAAAAGTTTGGAGTGAACCCGGTAGACTCATGAACTGCAGAATTTAACGCACTTTGAAAATCCGGAATATGAGTATCCCAACTTTTATGTGAATCTTTAATATACGACCGTATAGCGGCACCTATATTCCTATTTACGCGCTCCACGGGATTAAAGTTAGGATGATAACGGCAGTTATACCATACTTTGGGTATTTTTAGCTCTTTCACCATTTCGTTAAAAACTTTACTTTTATGAGCCGTTGCGTTGTCTAAGATTAAAACTCTGGGAACACCAAAAGGTAAAAATACGTCATTTCTTAAAAAATTTACTATTGCTGGTGCGGTGGCGTTACGCAACGGTTTCATAACGGTCATCTTAGAAAATATATCTACCGCGACTACTAGAAAAGTATTTCCCCTTGCTACTACGAACAATAGGTCCCATACAATCAACGGCAACCATTTCAAAAGGAAAGTATGCCTTTTTTGAGCACCCATATGACCGAAACGCGTAAAGTTAGGTATTTTATTTTTTTGGCATACCTGACAGTGGCGTACATATCTTAGGACTTGGCTTCTCATTTTCGGCCAATAATAATCCTCAGCTATTTTTTTAAAAGTTTTAAAATAACCTAAATGTGCTGACAATGGCGAATCATGACAATTTTTTAAAATTTTAACGCGCTCAGACTGAGGGACCACCAGCTTCCACTCAGCTATATTAGTTTTAAGAGGAATTTTATTTTTTAGGTGTTTATATATATATCCATTTTTTACCAACCAGTGAGGATAAAGTTCTGGATTTTCCTGAATTTTATTCCTAAGATTTATATACCACTTGTCAAGCGAATCCAACGATACGTCTAAAATATTAATTTCGGTATGAACAGATCTACTGAGAAAATCGGCAGGAACGTTTTCTCGGCCTGGAATATGCGCTAAATCAAAATCAAATTGTTGGATTTTTGTAAGCATTCTAGCCAACCTACCGGTTGGATTTTCCAAGTTACGTAACCATATTAGGGAAGCGTGATCCACTAAGACTTTAAATTTGGGGCCTAGTTCTACAAAAACATCGGAACTTTTCCAATGCGAAAACAAGTGCTAGTAATTCCTTCATAGTGACAGACAAATTTCGCTCTGACTTGGTTAATGTACGACTAGCGTATGCTATAACGACATCTTTATTATCTTGTTTTTGCATTAAAATTGCTCCCACACCAAAATCACTTGCATCAGACTGAATAATGAAAGGTTCTGCAAAATTTGGTGAAGCCAAAACTGGTGCAGATACCATTCTTTGCTTAATATCCCTAAAAGCTTCTTCCGCCTGCGGCGTCCACTTAATAGGTTGTTTTTTACCTTTCCCTTAATAAGATCATTTAATGGCGCTACTAAGTTACTAAAATGCTCAACAAAACGCCGGTACCACGAACACATACCTAAAAAACTTTTAATTTGAGTGGTGGTTTCAGGTTTTTTATAGTTAACAATTGCCTCAATTTTTTCGGGAGACGTTCTAAGACCTGAACCGTCCACTACATATCCCAGATAAGAAAGCGAATCACGAAAAAATTTACATTTTTTAAAATTTATAGTCAGATTAGCGTCTTGCAGACGTCTGTAAACTTCCTTTAAAAGCGTTACATGATGATCAAAAGTTTTTCCAGTTATAATAATATCGTCTAAATAACAAAACACATAGGGTGCCATTTCTGGACCCAACACTCTGTCCATAAGTCTTTGTTGGACTTGAGCCGCATTAGAGATACCAAAAGGTAAAGTTTTAAATTGGAATAATCCCCTGACCTGGAACAGAAAAAGCGGTTTTTTCCTTACTACGTTCTGTTAGAGGAATTTGCCAAAAGCTATGTCTTAGATCGATACTTGAGAGGTATTTAGCATCCCGTAACATAGACAAAATATCGTCCACCCTTGGTAAGGGATAACGGTCCTTTTTTAGGTCTCTATTAAGTGCACGTCCATCAAAAGTAAAAATCTATGCTCCCCATTACTTTTTTAACTAGCAATATAGGACTATTATAAGGGCTAAAACTGGGTTCAACAACTCCTATTTGTAACATTTTATCTAGCTCTTTATTAATAATTTCCTAATTGATAAGGTGACATTGGCCATTGCCTTTTTTAAAAGGGGGCGCATCCCCAGTATCTAAATCGACAGTTATTTTATCCGTGAGCCCTAACCTATCTTCTGGAAGAGACGTTTTTGTACAAGTCAATGAGCTTCTGAGCCTCAGATGTTTGCTCTGGGGTTAAAATTTTTAACCCTGGTGGAGAATGGGATGAAACATTATCATCACTGGCGGTCACAACATTGACATAAACGTCATCTAAGTCAGAAGATACGTCCCAGGTATTATTATGAAAGTCAATTTTTAAGGAAAATCTTTTACAAAAATCTACTCCTAAAATAAGGTTACATTTTAGAGAAGGTACTACAAGAACATCGATGAGCTTTAATTGATTATTAAGCGATAAAGGCAATTGGCAAATTCCTGAAACAACTCTTGTTTTTGCCGTCTGCGACGGTAATTAATTTTATCATAGTCGGACACTACTAAATTATATTTTTTTATCAAATGTATACCATAAGTACCCAAGCAAGAATTTGTAGCCCCGCTATCTAGCAAAGATATAATTTGATCATCATATAAACTTACTCTTATATAAGGTCTTTTATCAAAAGACATATTTACAAAAACAGGGGAACATTCTGGTTTAGCAAGAAATTCTTTAAGATAAGCCCTCCATGACTCCCAATCAGCTAAATCGGTAATAGGTTTACGAAAAGGTTTATTTATGTGTGGTTGAAAATTCAACCTGTTAACAATTTTATGTTTATAGAAAGTACGGCCAGTAATCACACTCTCAGCAGGGTCTTGGCCATGACCATGCTGCACACCTAGTTTTTTTGACTGCATTTTGGACAAGTTTTAACTACAAAGTCTGTTTTTCCGCAACGAAAACAAAACTTTTTTCGAGGGGCTTTACAGGTACTAAAAGAATGTCCTTCCTTACTGCAATTCCAGCAAGTGACATTTTTACTTCTTTTACTTTGAACATTTTCAATCTGAGAAACGCTTGGTTGACTTTCCACGTAGGCAAGGTCGGATTCTAAGCAACTTGCTGAAGGCGGAGTATATTTATTTTTAAAAAGGTTGCTTCGTCTATCCTTTTACAGTAATCCGTCAATTCTTTAATATCATTGACCTCGGTTAACACTAAATAATTTAAATATTTTGGTAATAGATTTCGCCTTATTATTTTAAGCTTTTCTGCCTCTGAAGGAGGGTTAGATAGACGAGAAAATAAATTAAGCATGGTAGAAACAAATAGAATAACGTTTTCATTTCTTCCTTGACATCTATTTTTTATTTGATCTAATAAGTTTTCCTCGTAACAGGGAGGTAGAAAATCACGACCAAGCGCGTCAGTTACGTCTTTCCAGTTAGTAAAGTTATCGCGGTTTGCCCTAAACCAGGTAAGAGCAGCCCCTTGAAACAAGTCTAAACAACTCTGAAATAACTCTGTCTCATCTACACTACGAGCCAGAGCCAACTCAGAGACCCTCTCTAAAAATGCCTTAACACTGGTTGTACCATCAAAATTTATACCCCATTTATAAATAGGAACTGATTTACATGTTGAGCTAGTAACATTTAACGGTTGGTCCGTGTTATTTATTGCCGGAGCAAATGAAAGACGAGAAGCCCGTTTCCCTTTTTGCCTTAAGCGAGTGTATAGTTCGAATGCGGTCGCGTACCATTCTTTTTATAGTTTGAATATTTATTTAAATCGTCGGCATCGGGGAATACAGTTTCTGTTACCTGAAAGCGTTTTATTCTTTCTGACAACATTATGAGACGAGAGTTAATAATTCTGTACATTGAATCTGTTGTTGGACCGTCAAAATCAATAATCATACTTTCAAGCTCCCGTAAGCTCTTGTCAATGTTTGCAGTTTCCGATTGATATTCAAAATTAGGGTCTTCCCTATTAATAAAACTACCCTGATCTATTAAGTTATTCACTATTCCGCGTTTGGTATTCAGAGTTTTTCTCCTAGAACTGATTTGGAATAAAGATAAAAGATAATCAATTTCAGACTCCGTTAAATGTTTAGCTTCTATTACTCCCTCCATAATAACTTTATAAAATTTACCTCAAAAAAATCTTGATGTGTACAAGCCAGCTACCAAAACAGTCAAAAGCCAATATTAGGCAACCAGAACTTTAAAGTATGCTAAAACCGTAAGATAATTATATGTGGGTCAAGGAAAAACTAATTAATCGTAAAAAAATTTAAAGAATGTTAACAAAGCTGGTAAAACAGCCAATACCTGAAAGTACTAAACGTTAAAACGACAATCTAGCAATATTCAGGGACGATTACTTACTAAAATTTAAATTTCACAATAGAAAAAATTATCAGTCATGAATTTATAAATTATATGCACCAATGCAAAAAACAGATTTAAATATGTGAGAAAAAAATAAGGTTCTCCTATCAGTTATTCCCACCGCAAGGAAGGCAGAATGCGCAATGAAATAGCAGGAAAAATGGAACAAAGCCCCACGTTCAAGGCTCCACTTTATATAATGTTTTCTTAGGGTGTTATAAAAACTAATATATAACTTACCTAGGAGGTTCTTTTTTGTATTTTTTTATTAAAATTTCTTTTACTGTCCCTAGGGCCCGTAGGCTAGCTACTACGGTGCAGCTGGGTAGTTCTACTTAGTTCCCCATTCCTGCCATAAATCATATGCGGGTTCTGTCCCCCCCTTAAAGCAGTCTCTACAAGAAAGAAGGCCCCTTTTTATATTATTAGTTGGAATACTTGGGCGCCACACACGAAACGTGTATTAGAATCTTAAGACCCTCCTTCTTGCAGAAACCCCTCGTGTGTGGGAGTTGAAATAATGATAGTCAAACCTTTGCAATATATACAGTTTTTATTAATAGTATGAGAATATATACAGTTATTTACAGATCCCTGCCTTGGGATGGCCTCAAATTTTAATAATAATGTGAAAGGAAATACAAATTATAATAGATCCCTGCTTCGGGATAACCTCAAATTTTATTAATTAATAGTATGAAAATAAATACAAATTATAATGGGTCCCTTCTTCGGGATAGCCCCAAATTTTAATAATAGCGTGAAAATAAATACTAACTATAACAGATCCCTGCTTTGGGATAGTCTCAAATTTTAATATTAGAACAAATTTACTTTAAAAAGGATCAAAAAATTCATAAATGTGAACAATCTACTCTCACCTAGGTCTTCTTCTGCATCGCAGTCCTCCAAGAATGTGGGTGGATCTTACTTAAGCCTCGGCACTTGAGGTCAAAGGGTCAAATCCAGCTCGAAACGCCCGCCTGCCGCTTTATGAGAATGCCGTAGCTATTTCTGAGTGACCACCAACGTAACGGATCATGAATTACAGCATTCAGGAGGTAGTAATGATTGTGTGAATAACACGAAAGCGAATCTCGTGCTTGTAATATAAAAAGAAGTAGGAAACTAAGTGGATAACGAAGTAAATGAAGAAAATGAAGACAATGAAGTCAATGAAGTCAATGAAGTCAATGAAGACAATGAAGTCAATGAAGTCAATGAAGTCAATGAAGACAATGAAGTGGCCGTTGAGCTAAAAAGAAGAAAAAAACGCAAATGTAGCTTGCTGTAAAATAACTTCTCAAGATTTAGCCCCCCTTTTTCTTAATTAAAAGTATTTAAATTTGTTTTCCTTTTTTTTAAATAAAAGAAACTGGTAAAACTAAAAAATGTATCAAACAATACTCAAAGTTCAATAATCACCACATAAATGACCACTCTTTCTAGAAATTACAATTAATATTGGTTAAAAATTAAATTTAAATAATATAAAACATATTCTTTATGGTTTCCCTCAAAATTTGATAATTTTAAAAATCGTATTACCTTGCCGATAACTTTAGCACTTCTAAATGAAGAGATTTGACGAATTTTCGGTATAGAACGTGCCGGCTTTTCTGAAAAAAAGGTAAAAAGTGCGTTGTAGACGACGGTAACGAATTTATTAAATTAATTTTAAAAATGACTCTACTTTTCAAAACTAAAACGATAATTAAATAAAAAGATTAAAAGGACTTGGATATAGTTCAGTTATTACCTGGCTTTACACTGGGTATCACTAAAATTTGTTAAAATTTAAATAAAACTTAAACCCGGTTTGCCACTCTAGATCGGCCACTTGCAGAATTGCAAAAGAAAGCTTAAAATTATTTATTGCAGCTCCAAGCCTCGTATTTGTTAAGTGTTCAAAAACATCATAAAAAGAGGGTCTGTTTACAGAATGGCATCAATATTACACTTCATAAAAAGAGATATCTTAGTTAAATGACTATGTCAATAAGTTAAACAAAGATAAACAGAAGTAGCGCTGTCGATTATTAATCTACTAAGTATCCAAGGCGTGTATATCGTCAACAAGCTTCTAAATAAGAGACCGATAACTATGTAGTCGGATTATCACCATCTCTCTCATTCACGGCAGCAAATTTACTACGCACGAGAAAACCAGCTACTCCTGAACTAATCCTTACTTACAAATGAACACGCTAGCAAGACATGTTTCGCGGGATTATTTAAATTTACAGCCGGTAGTTATTTAAATCTATTTAATTAATTTGGCAAAGGTAATATGATTTAAAAGGCTTAAGTTAATTTAAAAGATGAAGTTAGATGAATAAAAGTTTGGAATTTTGTGGTTTTTGTGTATTAATTGCGTGCAGGCGGTAATAATAGTATGCGAAATCCTCTAAGGTATTAACGTAGTGTTGTAAATCCACCGACATTCTATGGGGTTGCCTAAAAATCAATATAAAACTAAATTACGAAATTAGTTATAAACAAACCAAGTATTTACTAAGGGAATTTGCTAGGTTGTCGCTTCATAAGTTTATACATTATACCGTTGTATAAGAAACAACGTTTATATTATATTATTATTATTATACATTAACACTCATTCTTGACAAATTGGCGGAGACACAGCTAAGCATAAAAATATTTGAATTATTAGTTTTGTGTAAAAGTGACACGTTACACTACCCTCTCCCTCGAGAAAGAAAAAAATTGAAACCAATTTTTTTCGCTTGGGTTTGCTTCTATAGAATTAAATTGATTTTTATGGTTGGTTATTTTTTACTAAAGAACAAAATAGTTTTTGATAAAATTTAATTTAAAATGAGTCTGCCGTAAGTATAAGTGGTTAAAGCGATAAAATAAAAATAAAAACAAATTCTGCCACAATGCTTAAGATATTTTCGAATATTTTCCAAAAAATAAAAATAAAAAATCGACCACTAAGTAGGCAGCTCGCCCTGTATAAAAATTAGTTATCTATTATTTTTCCTTTAAACTAAGAAAAATAAGGCAGAAGGTAACATCACCATTCCTAAGGCAGTTAATCGAAAGGCATTTACGAATTAAAGGGATTATTTTTACTTAATTTTTTAGTCAGCGATTAGCATTAGCTAAAAATCCTAATTAATTAATTATTTACAAGATTTTACTAAATTATTTATTTACAAAATTTACAAGGTAAGGTATGCAAATTTGAACCATGTTCAAAACGTAGGTGCACTAAGTGATTACATAATTTAACAAAGTAAGGTGGGTTAATTTGAACCACCTTCAAAACAAGGTAAATTACCAAAGAATTACATAATTTAACAAGTTTAGGCAGGTAATTAGAACCATGTTCAAAAAAATAGGTGCCCCAAGAAATTACATAATTTAACAAAGTAGGGTAGGTTATCCTAAACCACCCTCAAAACAAGGTAAATCACCAAAAATTACATAACTTAATAAGTTTAGGCAGGTAATTTGAACGAACCACGTTCAAATAAGGTAAGTGTACCGTAAAAAAAAGGTACATAAATAAACAAGGTAAGGTAGGTAATTTTGAACCACGGTCAAAATAAGGTAAGTGCAAGAAAAAATACGGGCTTTAGCTCAAAATATTAAATCGGCCATAGCGGCCTACGGTTTTCACCCCAATCTCCACCACATTTAGAGATATAGATATTTAATTATACAATATTCTCAAAACTTTATGCTTAATAAGGTACTAAGGTAATAGCTCACTAAACCAAAAGTAATAAACCTGTTTTTGTGCTTAAAAAATAATAAAAATCTAATTTGAAAAATTACGTTTCATCTTCAGAATTTGCCGATTCAGGCCCGTAATAAGGTTTTAATTTGGAAACATGCCAACAACCGGCATCTTTCCCATCAAGAGTATTTAATTCATAGGAAGTTTTAGACTTTACATTTCTGACTATACATAAGATATATTTTTCAGCTAGTTTGGCCGAAAAATCATTTGCCGCATTAGAGAGGACTACATTCCTTTTCCATACCTTATCGCCAATCTTGTAGACCTGTTCGCGTCTCCGCAGGTTATATGTATTGCAATTTTTATCGTAAGCCACGGAAAGTTTTTCTTGAGCTTTCTTGTAAATTTCAGGCAAATTTTTAAGTTCCCTAGCATACGAATGTCGATCTTCTTGAATGTTAAACCCTTCTTGACTTACGTTATCATAATAATCTCCACGAATAGGTACTTTTCTGCCAAAAACTAAAAAGTTTGGAGTGAACCCGGTAGACTCATGAACTGCAGAATTTAACGCACTTTGAAAATCCGGAATATGAGTATCCCAACTTTTATGTGAATCTTTAATATACGACCGTATAGCGGCACCTATATTCCTATTTACGCGCTCCACGGGATTAAAGTTAGGATGATAACGGCAGTTATACCATACTTTGGGTATTTTTAGCTCTTTCACCATTTCGTTAAAAACTTTACTTTATGAGCCGTTGCGTTGTCTAAGATTAAAACTCTGGGAACACCAAAAGGTAAAAATACGTCATTTCTTAAAAAAATTTACTATTGCTGGTGCGGTGGCGTTACGCAACGGTTTCATAACGGTCATCTTAGAAAATATAT
>JACEGR010009096.1:0-29788 GCA_014170235.1 Listronotus bonariensis
ATCAAACACTCATCCTCTGCTTATGAGCGGCCCAAGTTTTGACAGAGCAAAGACACCTTCGGTCTTGTGAGGCGTCACATTTTGAAAGTGGCCTTAACCGGCATAAACACACATTGTGCCTATAGCCACGGCTGCCTCAAAAAAGCTTGAATTTATCGCCGAGCCAAAAGTATTTCTCCCCTTCTACTTATATACACTTTTGTATAGTGTCCCCAACCCGATGACCTCCCTTGGAATATTGCTCTCATATCTCGGGGCATGGGATCCCTACATACCCTAAACATTCTTGATTCTATTCAAGAGAAGAACTGTCTCGTCTTCTTAATGATCCTTTACTTACTTAAAACTTCCTTCTTTGCCCATCGCAAGCTGTAGGGAGATCTATCTCTCTTTTAGTAGATACTTTTACGGCTTCTTGCTCCGACGAATTATCTAGTATAGTCCCTCCTCTTGCAGCTACCAACAGAGAAACTCGTGGTGTCGCACGTATGCATTTCTATACGGTCCAACTGGACAGGACCCGAACTTCCCACTTTGTTCGTTCTTTTATCCCTAGAATTTTCTATACTATGGAACCTACTTTGCAAGCTAAGGTGTTTCCTTCTCCCCCAAATCGTTAAGTATTTAAGTCCCGTTTTAACAAACTTCCTCTTACCTCGCTTAAGACACCCACGGTACGTTAGTATTTAAGCTTTCAGCCTTCGTGAATTGTCCAAAGATAAAAAAATAATAATAATAAATTCAGGATATACAAACATCTCACAAAAAATGTTGGTTTTGCCCATGGCTGGGGTGGGCACCTGATCCTCTGCTAGTATCTGGCTGCGCCCATAAATACTACAAAAATTAAACCCAACAAAAAGCAGGTTCCACAATCTAGAAACTCTGAGGATAAAAGAACGAACAAAGTGGGAAGTTCGGGGCCTGTCCAGTTGGAACCGTATAGGGATGCATACGCGCGGAACCACGAGTTTCTCTGTTGGGAACCGTGAGTGGAGGAACTATACTGGACAATTCTTCAGAGCAGAAGCCATGGAAGTACCTATAAAAAGCGATAAATCCCCCACAGCCCGACGATGGGCAAGAGAGGGAAGCCTTTCTGTAAGTGAAGGATCATTAATGAGACGAATAGCTCTTTCTTTGAATAGAATCAAGAATGTTTAGGGTTGTAGGGGACGCCATGCCCCAGATATGAGAACAATATTCCAAGGGAGGTCGGATTTGGGACACATACAAAGTGTATAAATTAGAAGGGGAGAAATACTTTTGGCTCGAAAGAGAAATCCAAGCTTTTTTGAGGCTGCCGTGGCTATAGATACAATGTGTTTATGCCAGTTAAGGTTACTTTCAAATGTGACGCCCACAAGATTGAAGGTGTCTTTGCTCTGTAAAACTTGGCCGCTCATAAGTAGAGGATGAGTATTTGATGACTCTTTTCGCGACAAGGAACATGATTGTGTTTTGAATGCATTAAAATGGACGAGATTTTTGGCGCCCCAATCCAATATTGAATTAAGATCCTGCGAAAGAGATATCTGAATCGCTCTGCGTTTGTTTTCCAAGTCAGGTTTAGTGATGGGTTTAGGAACCTGAAAACTGGAGTGAAGGGTACTATCGTCGGCAAAACTATGAATGGAGTTAGTTGTGGACGAGAGAAGGTCGTTGATGTGAAGAAGGAACAATGTTGGTGCCAGAACTGAGCCCTGAGGGACTCCAGCATTTACTTGGTGAAAGCTTGAAGAATGGCCGTCCACAATAACTGATATACGACGATCAGATATATAACTAGAGAGCCAAGTACAGAGTTTAGTTAAAAGACCATAGGAGGGAAGTTTATTAAGAAGTGCGGCATGCCAGACCTGGTCTGGCATGCCGCAGTTCCAAAACTAATTAATTAAGATACACTTAAAAAAGTGGTATTTTTTAAAACCTTTTAAAAGATCATTTTATGTAATAAATTAATAGAGTACATTAAAAGAAATCATACTTTTTTCGTATCCTGGGTTTCTTAAGATATTTTAAACATGAAAATTCAAAAAACTACAGAGTAAATAAAAAAAGTAATATTTTTATTTACTATGTGAGGCGTGTAAATTATAACTTGACACCCCGTACATTATGACAAATTATCTTGTTTTTAATGTTAATTTTTAAACTTTTAACTGTTTTATAGTTTTTTTAAGTAGTGTGGTGAATACACATTTTTTTCTTTTTAAGCATAAATATTTTTTGGTAATTTTCTAGAAACCTGCAGCAACTCCGATTTTAACGAAATTTGGTATACGGTGGGTTTTTTGGGGCGCTGATCTCGAATCTGAAAGATTTTTTTGGCGGAGACGTTTCGTTCTCGAGATATTCATCATCAAAGTTCAAATTTGAAGTAAGCTTATTTTCACTATATTCCCCTTCTTTTGCACACAATTCTTGATTTAAAGCTAAAGTCTCACATATTTGATTTTCACCTTTAAAACCCTGTTTTTCTACGTTTTTACATTATTTTTGCATGAAATTGCGTGGCTTTTCTTTGATAATGCGGCAACCATACATACACATAGGGCTTCATGGCACACTGGGATTGAAATGATTCGAAGTATAGCTATGCAATTTAATGCAGAAATAATGTAAAATACGTAAAAATGGGGTTTTAAAAGGTGAAAATCAAATATTGTGTGCCACTTTAGCTTTAAATCAAGAATTGTCTGCAAAAGAAGGGGAAATATTGTAAAAATGGCATTAGTTTAAATTTCAGGTCTGATGATGAATATCTCAAGAACGAAACGTTTCCGCCAAAAAGTCTTTCGGATCCGTGATCAGCGTCCCAAAAACCCCCGTATACCAAATTTCGTCAAAATCAGAGTTGCCGCAGGTTTCTAGAAAATTACCTTTTTTAATTCGATTTTTCAATTTTTATGGCAAAGAAATATTTACACTTTCATGCTTTTTTAATCTTGCATAACCTAAATCTATCATAAATTTCCGTCTCTATATTTTGATTTCAATTTATACGCCCGACTGCATAATATAAATATGTGTGCTTTTTAACTAATCATTCACATGGCAACATTTCACGTCTGGTTTAACATGAAAATTGGCATTAAAAAATATACGTAGTTGGGCATTTTAACTTTACCTCTTTTAATTTAGACGAGCAAAATTTAAATATCTTTTTACCTTATCAGTTTTATTATTACTCTTTATTACTATTTGCGATTGGATAAAAAATAGAGTTATAAATAAAGGATCCTACAGGACGATCGTTTTTAAGTCGGCATCACTACTGCTAACATCTTTATTAGAAATATGAGAAAACTCTCCCCTTTAAATCATTTACTTAAACCACGTGTCATTTTGATATATCTAAAACTCTAGATGTTATGGCTTTTCTAAAAAATCAATTGACACCCGGTATAGTGCTAAATACAAAATATTTTAACAATAATAATAAGTTACATATGTTGCAGGCAAATGGCTTCTGCCTAGTAAATTAGCATTTGATTCTATTTTCCTAAGCAATTTTTAGACAATTGGAAATAGAAATAACCAGACAGTCATGTAACTGTCATATTGGGGGGGGTCATGGCTAGTTCTGGTTAGTTAAACTTTTTTTTTTAGCAAAACCACTAACCATGACCGCCCACAGCGCTTTGGACCAATCAAATTAGACGTGCTTTTGCTTTTTACTGTAGCAAAACACGCTGTACGCCTAAGTGTTATCAAATATAATTATCATTTGCCTAAGGACCGCGACAAATGCATTTACCTAGGCAAATGGCTTTTAAATTTAAAATAATTTGCATGAAGTCATTTGCCCAGGCAGAAGGCATTTGCCTAAAAATAACCATTTGCCTACTACATATACACAAAATGGTAATTTTAACCTTACAACTTTTTTTTAAGGGTCTAAAAACCAATATAATTTCTTGTTAATTATTTATCAAAATATTTTCAGTAATTAAAGCACATATTTTCGAAATTAAATATGTGTAATACCTAGGATTTCTGCCAAATTAAAAGTAGAGAAATGGAACTCATAATTACATTGCGAACGTATAAATTAATTAAGAAGTCTTTAATAAATCCACGGTTATTTCTACCATTTTATGAATGGAGTATTTTATTACGTACGAGCTTTGCATTATTAAAAGCTATTCATCATTAAAATAAAGAAGATAAATTGAATTACATTTTTGTTTTAATTTGGCTGTTATATCATTTATGAATGTAGCTTATTTATTTAGGGACCCAAATGGAAAAATTTGAGTTTTGAAAACAGCTTTGTATTGAACACGAAATGGTCATAAATGGTCACCAAGTGTGACAAATTGGTCATCCATACACAAACTTTATGGTCTTTTTGTTGGGTACACGCTTGGAAAGAATGGGACCGCTTCGGTCCCGGGGGTATACGAGCTGACCCTCGTTCAGCCCTATTGACCTCTATGAACTGGCCGGTCGCCTGAAACAAAATACAGAAAAACCCCCAAAAAACCCAAAAAATTCTAATTAAAAACGACGTTTCGGTTGCAAGTCTGCCACCGTTGTCAAGTTAAAATTAAGTTAAAAGATAAAAATAAAAAATTAACAAATATTTAAATTAATAATGATTAAAATTTTAGGCTTTTTAGTATTGCAAACTGAAAAATAGTTTGACATTTGTGTCATGAGTGACATAAGTAACTGGTGTATTTATTATTTGTAAGACAAAAAAGGTGATGAGTTAGTTGATTTTTAGTTTTCCTGAAGATACTTCGGTATCATAGCAAAGGCAACCAAGTGTTATTTAAATTAACTGAAATTGATGCTACACAATTATCTTTATTTAATAATATATACGCACTTTTTTGATTTTGCGTTTTTTAGAACAAGTTTCCTTTGCTAAATACTGGAAGTTCTGGCATGGGAAGTTGTTCAACTTTACGCTAATATTTTTATGGAAAATTCTGAGCTTCAGAAAATTATCAACAGCAAACCTTAGTTTGCGGAGATAGATCGACATTCTATATACCAAGATGATGAACACTTCAGCCTAAATGGTTTTTAACACATATCAGCAATAGTTGTCCAACTATACGTTTACTTTGTAAACAAACCACACAACTGCCTTTTTCTTTACATTTTAACAAATAAAAGATTTGCTTCGAAAACAAAAAATTTACAGAGGCCCCACGCACAGATATTTTCAACTTTTGAATCAAATCACCTCATACAGTTGTAAAAGTCTATATCTGATGGAATTCGGGTCATTTGCCTCGACTCAAAATATAAATCAATGAAAAAGATTATTTAAAAGATATTTTTAATTCAAGATAATATCCTCTGATTTATAATAATTGCTTTCTTGAATTCGAAAATCCACATATGAAGACAAAATCAAAATAGACCTATACAAATTTATTTTTACCATACATTTCCCGGACCATCAAATAAAACTTCAACGAATAGGAGCATAAATTTAACATTCGCACAATCTTTAAAACACAAAACACCATCAGATCTCAATTAACAAAACAAAACCATACAACTTAAATGAAAATACAACAAATGTCATTTATGAAAATACCTTGCGAATGCAATAAGTTTTATATAGGTGAAACTTGTAGACCATTAGCCAAACGCATAAAAGAACACAGATCATACATTATAAACACAGAATTTCATAAATCAAAAATCTGCCAACACGCATTTGATAACAATCATAGAATAAACTGGGATGCTTCGAGTATTTTAGCAAAGGAAACTTGTTCTAAAAAACGCAAAATCAAAGAAAGTGCGTATATATTATTAAATAAAGATAATTGTGTAGCATCAATTTCAGTTAATTTAAATAACACTTGGTTGCCTTTGCTATGATACTGAAGTATCTTCAGGAAAACTAAAAATCAACTAACTCATCACCTTTTTTGTCTTACAAATAATAAATACACCAGTTACTTATGTCACTCATGACACAAATGTCAAACTATTTTCAGTTTGCAATACTAAAAAAGCATAAAATTTTAATCATTTTTAATTTAAATATTAGTTAATTTTTTATTTTATTTTTTAACTTAATTTTAACTTGACAACGGTGGCAGACTTGCCACCGAAACGTCGTTTTTAATTAGAATTTTTTGGGTTTTTTGGGGGTTTTTCTTTATTTTGTTTCAGGCGACCGGCCAGTTCATAGGGGTCAATGCTATATAAATTGGTCACGAACTAGGTCACGGTTAGGCCAGTCGGTCGCAGTAGGTTGGCCAGAGGTTGAAGAGAATATGCAGGGGTGGCTATGGCACTGGGTTTTTGTAATTTAATACATGTGGCGGCGCCTCAATATAAACAGTCAGAGCCTATTCTTTACTACTAAAATTGGTCAAATTAAGCTTAAACTATTTATATTTATTCCAGTGTCTTTAACCAAATATTAAATACCTACGACCAATTCCTATATTGCTACTAGCGGGACATCAGCGTGCAGGGCCATTCCTAGGGGCGAGTTACGCCCTGGTGAAAAAGTATTGGCCGCTCCTTTAACAGAATGTCCCAGAAAATGAGGAAATTTTTAAAAAGCAAAAAAAAAAAAAAGGTTCCCAATTTAAAAATACATTCCTTCCTGTCCCTTTAATTCAACATTGTTCTTTTCTTTATATTAAATATTTTTAAAGACCAAAAAAAAGATTTATCCTTTTAAATTCGAACATTACATTGCTTTCAAACATTTTATTTACAACATTACCGCAAGAATTTATTACAACGTGTTCCAATGCGTCGGGAAGTCTCTGCTGTCCTGTCATGCTCGCTGCGTTATTATATATATATATATTTGTGACATCCACAGCTATTGGATATTTAACCCATTTTTACCTTGTTTTGTCAACGTTATTCAAACACTGAAACATGCAGTTTTTTGCATTTCACAGTACCCAGGAACGTTATTTTTAAATAACTACTACCTAAGATTGGCAGAATACTACACAGAGGTTTGCCATTGCCAACTGCGACAGAGTGCAAATACCGATGAACGATTCCATTAGAGCTGTTTGCCGGAAGCTTAAATTATTCGAGAATAGTAAACTCTATTTCTTACAGTCATGTTTTATTCATAACTAAAGACTTTAGATTAGTAAATTTTCTTTTTACTCGAGTGCGAAATGGTTTTTTCCGCATAACTTTTGGCAACGCTACACAAAATGTCTTGTAGAAAAAGCGGTTTTTTTTTATATACGGCAAACTCTTCGCCGCTGGCTGACGTTGATTGCTATCGGGCGAATGGTAGAGACATTTCGCGAGCAAAATATTATCACTACCAAATACTATCGAAATGGTACTATAAATATTAGTAATTTACCATTCTTTGTCACTCTAAATTCTATTTAATTAAATATTATTTATTATCCTTACCTGTAGGCACCTCATTCTAATAAAGACACATGAAAATAGAACTGGTATACACGCCGCATGACTACATCTTAAACACAAAATCAATGTCTCTAAGTTGATATGAATGGATTTACACCCATTTATTCATTCTGAAAAAGAAACAGATATTGTATACTCCCATAATTAAATATACAGGGTAATAAAAAGCTTAATTACAAAAAAGGAGGTAATTTTTCATCATAAATTAATCGTTACATTTTTAATAATTCTTTTTTCAAAATGTCATTGACTTTTGTCTTGCAAGCCCTTAAAATTAAATTTTTTATGTTTTTTTTCTTATTGTTTGCGTTGCTAAAGCATTTTGGTAATACATATCAGTTTTTGCTAAAAAACCATTTAAAAACAAACAATAAAAAAATAAACTTTTAAGGTTTGTAACTCGAAAACCAATGACAAAATATACAGGGTGGCCCAATTGTCCGAGAATCTCCAATATTTCTGTGTTTAAAGAGACATGACAAAAAGTTTTGTATAAAAGTTGTTGGCATTTTAAACGTTTATGCCTCAAAGATATTTTTGATATATACAGAGTGTCCCAAAAACGTTACATAATATAAATTAGTTTTTTTAATTGTAACCCCTATTTTTGTTTACACAATCGGATTCAGCATAAGGTATTTAATAGTTTCTCCTAAAACCTGTTTTTTAAATATCGATCTACGGCTACCAATTTAGGTGTTTTTTATCACTGTTTGGTCAATAGTGTTGAAAGTGGGGAGCAGGTAGATGTAATTTATACGGATCTTACAAAGGCATTTGATCGAGTTTGTCATAAATTGCTTATTTAAAAGCTCACAGCAATAGGAATTGGTGGTCCATACCTGAAGTGGATAGCATCTTACCTTAGTGACCGAAAGCAGTTTGTAAAGATCGGAAATGTGTTATCGCGTGAGATTAGTATTAAATCGGGCGTTCCACAGGGCTACCATTTAGGTCCCATTTTATTTCTGCCTTTCTTTAATAGTGTTTCATCTATTTTTAATAAATGTAAATGTCTAATGTACGCGGATGACCTAAAATTATTTAGCAGCGTTAGTTCATATGAAGATTGTGGTCTTGTTCAACAGAATTTAGCGAAATTTGTACTGACTGGTGTAATTAAAACCTACTGAAAATAAGCATTTCAAAATGTAAAGTGATGCGTTTTCATAAAAGTAAATATCCTGTTGAATATAATTACAGTATTGGGAATGTTGCGCTTGGTTGTGTGGATAACTTTAAGGACTTGGGTGTAATATTTAGTAAAGATCTTAGTTTTAATAAGCATATTGACAGTATAGTTCTTAGAGCCACTAGAATGCTTGACTTTGTTCGTCGAATGTCTTCTAATATTTATGATATTAGGGCTATAAAATCTTTATATAACAGTTTGGTTCGTAGTGTTCTTGAGTATAATAGCATTATCTGGAGTCCTAAGTACAATTGTCATATTCATCGTTTGGACCAAGTTCAGAACAAATTCGTAAAACTGCTTTTGTATAAATTAAGATTTCCATATAAAGAACTACCTTACACAATTCGTATTCAGTTAGCTGAGATTGATTCCCTTGAAAAAAGAAGGCACAAAGCTATGGATTTTTTCTGTATAAACTGTTAAATGGGCATAGAAGGAACAGTTTAAAAATGTAAATTCGGTGCTCTTTGATAAGAAAAAAATCACAAAAAAGTTTAAAGCAAATAAATCGGCATGCTTGTCTTCGCGGCCGCCTTTGCTATATTTCTTTATGATATGCCGGTTGATGCAGTTGGTCATCGCACTATGGGATAGAAATTAATTTTTTTGGACAAAATTCTGAAACTTACCAATCTAACTTAAAATGAGGTGCTTTTACTGGAAAAATATTATAAATTATTACAAATGCTTTTTGAAACCTAAAACTTATTATATGTTATTATAAATTTACACCCCACTTAACATTATTATTTTTTATTGTACAAAATAAACTAAAATGTCAGCTTGTTTGGTTAATTCGGTAGTATTCTAATCAGTAATCCGATGATTATTATCTCATATGATATACAGGGTACGACAATAGGTATGATTTTTTTAAATGAAATACCCTGAATATTATATCACCACCAAAAAAATCTTTTAAAATGCTTTAGAAAAATACTACATTTGATGTGTCTATCTCAATTAGTTTCGGAAATATGACCATCCAAATCTGAAAAATAATTTTAAATTATTCTTAGAAGCGTAATAGAGATACATCTTCCCAACTTTTTTTATTTTTTAACGTATAAAATAAATAATAACACTGTTTTGTTGGGTAGATTCTGTAGAATCCATATCTTTCATCAGAATGCTTTTATCTTTTAGGATATACAGTGTAGGACAAAACATATTAAATTTTAAAATGGAAAACCTTGTAAATTATAAAAAATCTTGTATCTGTCCTTACACTCAGAAGTAGCAAAAAGTAGGAAGGCAATTGTAAGTACAAAACTGATAAAGAAAAAGGTAAAAAAATCTTTGACAAAAGTAGCGAGACTTCGCGAGACTGCATCGGAAACACAACAATAGCTCTTATTATTTAAACTCTTTACTTTTTTAGTAATCAAGGGTAATAATAAACTAAGAGATTAAATGTTGTATATTTATGTTTACTTAAAATACATTTTCAAGTTTCTTATTACCCCAATAGAAGTCGTCATATCCTTTTATAATTTTGCGTACATGTAGTTTGGAGTATCTACTTTGAAATACACAGCATGAGCCATTAAAATTTCAAAGTTGCTTTTTGGCCAAAATAATGGATTTCTATCCCATAGTGTATTGGCGCGTGGCTGTAAAGGGTAGCGGCGCCTTGTATAAAATATTCCGATTGCAGGCGGCCTTTTTATGTTTTTTTGTATTATTTTCAAAGGGTACCGAATTTGCGCTTTTAAAATGTTCTTAGTTTTAATTCTTTTAAAAGACATGTTAATTGCGAATATTAAGACTTAAATGTAATGTAATGTAAATTTTTTGTACTATTTGGAGTGTGTACTCTGTAAGTATTGTTACTGTAAATAAATAAAACCAAGAACATAGTTATAAGACTGGGCCAAGCAAAAAACTTTTTTTTCTAACGATACTGTAAAAATATTGTTTACTACGATGAAAAAAATATTCTCTAAAATTTTTAGCCCCAATATTACCATTGAGAGGTGTGCATCATTGAAATTATTGATTTTTCAACTAGTGTTGGATTTTATAACGAAACTCCGGAATCAGTCATTTGAACTCTGTGACCAATTTGCACCTAAAGAAAATTATATTCTCTACAAAAAAGTTTTCTGAGTAAATTTCCGTAGAACGAGCCGTTTTCTGTAATCGCGCCTCAAACATTATTATTATTTTTTTAACTGTCACTTAAATTCTGGATTTTAAACTACTCTAAATATCAATACCTTCATAAAAACAAATAAATAGTTTAAGGGGAAATCTTATGCTCTACCATAAGGTCTTTTAACATTTTTTGATAAATGCATTCCTTTAAAGTCAGTCAATGTTGAAATAAATTTTCATGCTCAACTTCAATATTGAATAAATTTGAAAGGAATAAATTTATCGAAAAATGTTGAAAAGCCTTATTTGTAAAACATAAAATTTTTCCTTAAGAATAAGTATTTGTGTTGTACAAAGATATTATTATTTATAGTAGTTTAAAAATCCAGAATATAAGTGACAAAATTTAAAAAAATAATGTTTTAGGGCGTGATTACAAGAAACGGCTTGTTCTACGGAAATTTACTAAAAGAGCTTTTTAAATAGGAATCTTAATTTCCTTTATGAATATGAATTAGTCAAAGGTTTAAGATTAACTGATTTTCGAGATTTTGTATAAAAATGCAACAATTGTTAAAAAGTTAATAATTTTAATGATGCAGTAAAATACAAAGAATACTCAATCCATAGAACCCCACAAGTGAGATTTCAGCATACCGTGTAAAAATTTTTGGCACCTTCCCGACCTAACAGATGGCGAAAGTAGTACGATGTCGCTTTGCTAATACGATTACCATCAGAAATTGATAGCAGTCGCTGACGAGCAGTCGGCCCGATCAGTTAGAGTGAGGATATACGCAAAATTTAATAAAAATAAAATCCCCGATAAATGGACCCAGTATCCATAAGATTATTAAATTTATTATTTCAGAATAGGATATATCGATGCGTTTTACAAAACATCGTAAGCGACATTCGCCAATTTTACGGGAAACGATTTTTTCTTCCCATCGCGTTATTTTTAAAGAAAAACCGAGATCTGAATGTTTTTATTTTAGATTTCTTCTTAATTTGAATTACAAAACAAACATATTTAACATTTAATGTCAAAATTTTCAGAATCTCCTAAAAAAAGCTAAAAATTTTAAAATTCTAAACCTAAATAATAGTTAATTTTTAAATTTTTATTTTTATTTAATTTATCTTTGACAACGGTGGCAGACTTGCCACCAAAACGTCGATTTTTAGTTCTCTATTTACTTGCTTTATTTTTTTTGGTTTTTTGGTACTATTAATTTATTTTTTGGCGTGTACCCAAATAACTACCATTAATTAAATGAACCGCCGAACCAATATAGAACATATCTTCATCTGAAATAAAGCCAATGAAAAAAAACGTTTCCCGTAAAACTGACGAATGTCGCTTACGATGTTTTGTCAAAAACCCATCGATATATCCTATTCTGAAATCATAAATTTAATAATCTTATGGATACTACCATTTATCGGGGATTTTATTTTTATTAAATTTTGCGTATATCCTCACTCTAACTGATCGGGCCGACTGCTCGTCAGCGACTGCTATCAATTTCTGATGGTAATCGTATTAGCAAAGCGACATCGTACTACTTTCGCCATCTGTTGGTCGCGGTAGGTACTAAAAATTTTTAGGGTACGCTGAAATCTCACTTGTGGGGTTCTATGGATTGGTTACTGCGGTAGTGAAAAAAATCTGTGTTTGGACAAAAGAATAGTGTACTTAAAAATTAGATTTTGAAAAAATTTTAGCCGCGCCCCTGGGAGCTACAACGGGTCAAATTTTTATATACATGTATTCAGGTGGCGGTAGGGGGAAAATAAAAAGAAACAACTTTTAACACAAAAATATAAACAAAAACATTTTTAAAAAAATTTTAACCGCGCCCCTGTGCATTTGTTTTATTCGGATTATGACGTCACACACTACAGCGAGGAGGAGGTGTTATAAGGCAACTTGAGACATATTTAAAAGGCCACTCCAATGGAGTATATGTCTCTTACATGCCAACGAGTTACCTTTAAGGCATTTGTTGCACTCCTTAGATGGCAGCTCAAAAGGACCATACACTTTCTCAGGACCAATAGGTTCACAGCTTGCGGACTGTGAAAAGCTTCCTATTGTTTCATTTAAATCTATTAATTTTGATCTACCACAAATAGCACCAGAAGATCTTAGCACAGATCAACAATATTTATTGGCAGTTTCTGAAGCAATAAAAAATGGAACATGTTCACAAAGTCTGGCTTCCAAAAATCCAGGAAAGATGAGCCATGCACGATGGCTAACTACCGCAAGTCGGATTTTGCGGCTCTATATTTCGACAAAAGTACCAAGTAAAAATTTTATTTTACTTGTTGAATTTATTTTAAAAGTATATGTGTGTTCGTGGTTTTCAATTAAATCAAGACCTGAAGTTAAACACGAAGCAAAACATTTATTTAACATGATACGACTCTCTAGATCGTTTCCCGAAAATGTCAAAGGTATTATCGACAAAGTCATAGCAGGAAATGCTTATTTTGCGCATCCAGAAAATATTTTAATTGCAATGCTAGCAAATGAAAGACCACACATAAGAGAGCTTACTGCAAGACGAATCTTAAAAGCAAGACAAAATAAAGCTGGTGCCGAAATTAGATTTTTTAAATTGCCAGAGGTAAACTTTGATGCCGGTGATTACATCGATCTTATTAATTGGACTAATACTTATATTACTGAACCTCCTTTAACAAGACATATGTCGGACGAAGACTTTTATTTAATTATTAACAATAAGGAAGTTCTTAATTTTAACAAATATCCTGCTCACACACAGGCAGTTGAAAGAACTGTGAAAATAATAACAGAGGCGTCAGCTACAGTTTGTGGGCCTCAGTCACGGGATGGTTTTATAAAGGCAAGGCTAGAGGTTAGAGCGAAGTTACCATCTTTTGAAAATAAGGGAGAGTATTATGGTACCAAGTTAAAAAATAAAAAATAAGATCAGAAAAACAGTGTGATATCGATAAAACTAGAATTTAAAGAGTTGGTGGAGGAGAGGGTGGGCGGAGCTCTAGGTGCGGCCACCTCCTCGTGGTGAGTTCTGGGTTGACTAAACGTTTAAAATACGCATTTATATTCACATTTAATATTCTTTTAAATATTTACTCAAGCGAAGAGCTGCACATTTATTTTAGAATTAAATACGTTTTTTTATATAAATCATGTTTTTTAAAGGCGTAGGGGCGCGGTTAAAAATTAAATTAAAGTGCTCCTTTTTTTTTTGGGAGCTTTAATATAATTCTAAAATGATATTTTTTACTACCGAGGAAATGTATTGCATTCATTTATTTATATAACCTATTCGTTTATATAAGGCATATTTTTTTTAAATGCACCCTTTTGGGCCACAGGGGCGCGGCTAAATATTGACCAATTTCATTCATATTTCTTCCTTGAACAACTTTCTAATTTATACATATTTTTTTTTACTTTTTGTTTTAAAGAGGTGTATTATAAGAATAAAATATTAAAATATATTTTTTGAGCAATTTGGAAATTTAATCTAAAAACAACTAACCAGAATTTAAAAACAATTTGTATCTTCTAATCTTTCTTGACAATTACGGCCTTGGTATACTTTACTTGTTCAATTAAAGTATCAAATAACAAGAAAAGTATATATTTTTCCAAGTCATATTAGACACGGAAAGGTCTATGCCCCTTCTCGAATAAAGATGCTTATAAAAGAAGCTGATAAATTAAATTAGGTTTTGCCCCAGAAAGAAGATATAAAACTTCTATTACCGATGAGTTTTTTTTTCACTTTTCTTATTCAATGCTGTTGTTGGTTATTTTCGTTTAATAAAAGAAAATAGGATTAAAATTGTTTTTTTAATTTACACAGATTCTTTTTAGTTATGCTGAAGTTATACAAAGTCAAATATGTTCAGTTTTGTGGGCTAAAAACCAGAACTTCAGGTATAAGCTACTCCATGGCTATGAGCTGTTGTTTGTGGTTCGAAATCCACGTTAAACTGTAAGTTCTATCTGAAGAGCCAATATTTATTTTAGGATAATATTTTTTTCCAAAATTCGCTGTAACACTACCATAAGAAAAAATCTTCTTTAAATATTTACATATTTTCGAACTATAATCGAACAAAATATTGTTGACAAAACTGATAAAATATTGAGAATGCGATACATCTTCATTTACACAGATGTATATGATTGCGTAAGACATCTGTACATTACTGTATTTCAAAAGGGCCTACAGGCATAGAAATTCACACAGTGGAAGTAAATTTTATCGATTTTCCCTATTAAAGCTGTGGTTTCAAGGACTTAACTAAATAACCATTTTTTCTACACAAATCATTTAATTATTTTTAAATTTTCCAGTATTTATTAAATTATAAAATTCCTATCTTTATGTATGCTATAGGAACCAAAATATGTCTTTTTAAAACCGAACAATATCCAAATATACAGGATCAAGATTTAACATTTTCAATATTGTGATGATAAGCAAGTGACCTGGCTACCAGGTGTCTAGTCAGTGCCAACTGGAATTAAAAATCTTCGTAAATAAACGCAGAAGCGCACATTAAAGAAAAGTGGCGAAAAATCGTGTTTGGAAAGTGTATGGAGTCAGTTGAGCACCACAAGTCCCCAAAATGTTTAATTTTTGTGGCTTTAAAAACTTCACTTGCCACTAGCTGTGTGCGCCTATTCTAAATAATGGAGTAAATTTCCATTTAGGGATTTACTCTGTTGTCCTTATTTTTGTGAAACACCCACCTATGTATCAATAATAATCAATTTGTTTCACTTTAAAACTGATTTCTAGGTATCCCGTTTCTTAGCAATAAAATTAAATAGCTTACTATACACGAAAAAAATTGTGTGAGCAATTTATAGTAAACAATTATAGTATAACTATTGTAGTTCTTTTTACCAGTTTTTATTTTTAAATGTACCATCTATGAAGCTGGTGGCTTTTATACTTTTTAGGAAGCTTTGTGTAGCAGTATGCGATATATTAAAGAAGAAAAGCTCAGTTTCTGTAGCACATATATTATAGTAAAGGACACTGACGGTTTGTTGCTTTAAATGCAATTTGGACAAAACTGTTAGTTATATACATTGTAGCAATAATTACTAACATATTATAAGCCAGCGGTTCTTAAACTCTCACACTTAATGCCTCCCCAATATTTTTCAAACAATTTTGCGCCCTCCGTTGTATTGAAAGAATTAAATAGTCAACCAGGGGAACTCAAATAAGAATAGGCAACAGTGTATATCCAGCTGGTATAGTCTATATGTACTTGGTGCGGAGGGCGATGTTTCGCGAAAGATGTCGAACGTCATCTAATTGCCTAAACGCAAGGTGCGCGGCTATAAATAAATAAAAGCGTTTACAGGTGTAGCCGTTTGTCTTAAGACAGTTGTTGCATTACAATTAGCTAAAAGTTTTTTTTTTTTCTCTGATTCTGGCCTTACAATCTAAGTGTTTTAGCCACGAAAATAGCTAAAGTTATAACAAGAAATTTTCAAGTTTAATGCTCTAACGCTGAATATTTTACACTCTGTAAATATGAAAAAACTTTCTAATTGGACCCAAAAAAAACAAAACGAGAAAAACCTAGTACTTCAACTGGTTTACAAGTATATTATCGATATTAGTGAAGAAGAAAAACGCAATGCGTTATTTGTTTAAAAGTATTAGCTGCTGATAGCATAAAACTCGATATCTTGAAGAGGCATCTAGAACATTACACATGGAATATATAAGTAAACCGCGTAAATTTTAGAAAACATAGGACACATTTTCAGAAAACGCTCGTAGTAAACGAGAAAGCCTTGTTAGCATCATACAAAGTAGCTAAATGTAAAACCACACACTATAGCAGAGCAATTTATTTTACCCGCTACCAAAGACATTGTAGAAACACTGTTTGGTAAAATCCATGGTAAACAATTTGACAATATTTTTTTCCTAAATGATACAATTTGTCTAAGAATTTCGGCTATATTTGCTGACATTCAGGAGGTTGTCAAGTGTATTTACGATCTGAGAAGTAAAATGGTGGTATTTTTAAAGGAAGAAGGTCATAAGCTTTCGGCAGAATTCTGCGGCAAGTTATTTTTAATACCGCTTTCTTATTTGAAAAACTTTATACTTTTAATCTTTAACTCCAGGAATTTCAGAAGAAGATATTAATCCGTTTAATTGTAATTGGGTTTGTAATCTATTTGACAGTAAACCTAATAGTCCATTACGGAAAGAAGGACAACTAATAGACCTTTTGTCCAGCACTTTACTGAAAATGGATTTTAATACCAAATCTTTAACAAAATTGCGTATTTAGTACGTTTTAAATTGCTTTTTTCCGATCGTACAAAATATTTCATATTTACAATACATTTTTTACCTCCAACGACGCGTAGCGGAGTTCGGTCAATCAGTCAAAAGAAAATCTAAGAACTAAAATTTTATTTGTTTTTTTCACAATGCTATCTTTAATCCTACTATATCAAAACAATTTTTTTTAATGTAAAGTGCATGAAAATCCTTCATTGCGACTCACTAATATTACTGTAGGTAATATAGGCGTTGTTAAGTAACGAACTTTTCCTGCCATGGGCGGGAATATATCCTATGCCCTCAATATTAACTTATGACGTTTGTCAAAGTCAGTTAACAATACATGTTGTGTTTGTTTGTTTTACCAACATCTTTCGGGGTAATCCCACCCAGGCTTCGACTGTCGCCCTCCCTAGGTGGTGCACTGCAGCCTTGAGGCTTATTGCGCCCTGACCCCTACTTCTTCTCATTCACACACCATTTATTCGATAACTTGAATGGTTGCTGCTCGATCGTTTACGCCCGTCCGCAGAACACCGCGTGCCGTTGCCCAAAACCGACTGCGGCCCGGTCACCCATCCAAGTTATGGTCGCGCTCCTCGCTGCTTTACTCCGGTGATCGACAAGGCCGACTCCGAAAAAGCAAGCCACAAGTGCAACTGAACAATACATGACAATGGGATAGGATAGTTACGTATTATACCAAGATCAAATAATGATTATGTTTATACAGTGACCGCCAAAGAGACACATATAGAAAAAATATTTTTGAAATTATTAATAAACTTTTTTGGCAATCACCTCTGCTTATCAAGTAACCAAAAAATCAATAATGACTTTCAGCTCATGGGCGTCTGTTGCATTATAACCTTTTCGCGGCGTTGCTACATGTCAGTCACATGGCAAATTTTTTTATTATTTATTAATTACTCCTATCACAAGCTCAAAAGGTCGAACTTTAATTAGCCAAAATGTTTAGATTTATTTTTATCTGTTGATACTACTATCATTGAAATCTGAATATCAGTTTTTGTGAAGTAAAATAAAATCTGCGATTTCCCATAAGGATCAATGTTAAAAGCAATAATTTTATAATATTTATAACTTTTTTTCAGTTCTCTGTAAACCTTTAAAAATTAAACTGGTTGATATTCTTATTAGGAAGTACCAGTATGCCAAGTTTTATAATTTTCTGAACATTAATTTTTACACCGGTAGTACTACCTTAAATGGAGCATCGGCAAAATAAACTAGTACCATACACTTTTTTTTAAGTTTTACCAATTTTTTTATTATTATTATTTTACTGGAAAAGAATTCATCTTTAAACATAATAACAACAAAAAGGATAAAAATATGGGTTTTACATAAGTGATATTATTTTTAAAAATTATCAGTGAACTTCTATTATTTCTATTACTTGCCAGTGATAATGATCATTTGATCACGTGAAAATGCAATTTGAAATATTCATAAACAGCGTGCGTACATGCAGCAAGCTACTGATTAAAATATTTTTTTGAAATTAAGCTACCGGGGTTTGTTTTATGCAATGAACGACGCAATAGCATTAGTAGGCTTTATTTTAGCGACAAAGAAACTGAAAACACCCAAGAGAAACCTACAGAACACTACTGACACTAGCGATTAGTGTTGGTCGATATATCAATAACCGCGATATTTCACCGGTGAATGGAAAATCACTGGCGTTACCGGTGATTTACTTTTTGCAAATACGGTGATCAGTGATCGAAGCGAATACTGCAATCGGCATCGACACGTCAGGCATTGGATGATCGCTGATGGCGCCGATCGAAATATGATATACCTGTGAATTATTATTTAAAAATATTATGTTAAGGAAAACAGTGATTTAAGCTGAATATTTTATTGTTTAGACGTGGAGGGTGGCGGGCACCTCCAAGTCATGTGAAAGACTGTTAGCTAGCCGGGTTAATATTAATCGACCGTAGAAATAAATTAGGTGCAAAGAAAGCTAAAAAACTAATCTTTCTTAATGCTAATTTTTAATTTTCATTGGGAAAAAAGTAAGCTATATATTGTTTTATTTTTATTTATTTAAAGAATTTAAAATTTTTATTTTTTATTATCCGTTTTCATTTTGCTTTAAAAAAGTTTTTTATTTTATATTTATCTTTTTGTAATTAAATTTAAGTTAAAAATATTAAAATAGTGTTCGATTAATAAAAAATGTGTTGTTTATTTTTGAAAGTAGGTAATGAAGAAACTCTTAAATTGATATTATTTTTACATAATAATATTGCAATATATCACATTAAGCTTGTTGTTGTCACACCTTATATAAAAATGATTATTTGAGGTACGAGCTCAAAAAATTTAGATTTCGTATTATTGCTGTTAATTTAATTTGTAGCATAATATTTATTTTTATAAAATCAATAAATAATATACTGCATGTCAATAAAAACCGATAAGAGCTGCATAAATAATATACTCGTATTCGTTGCCAGACACCCAGCTATTCATATATTTCCATTTTTGGTTAAATATTTATGTATATTCAAGTCACTGTAGTGATTGAAATCACTGTTTAAAATCACGGTGATTTAGTAAATCACTGTCGCCGTTTCACCGATTACTGAAAAATCATCGTATTTCTCAACACTACTAGCGATGCTCTCACACACGTGTATGTTAACTTGAGCAAACAGAAGTTTGTACAAGTTGGAAATTAAAACTATGAACTTTTAAAATATTTGTACAAGTCAATAACTTGCGCAATCATCTCCTAACCCACGTTACAACATACTTGCGCAAGTCCAGACTGTAACGTGTATAGCCAGCATAAACTTGTTAACTGATAAAGTTTTGAAAGGATACCACGATAGTAGTTATACAATTAGCATTTAAATAATGTTAGCTCTTGTGGTAGCACTCCCTTAACAAGGAAGTCAGCCATGTGATTAACGATCTTTGGTTACATTAGCTTTATTACTTCTACAAAATAATTTATTTAACAATAAATAAAAATACCTTTGGGAATCCAATATGGTTCACTAAAAAGGAACGGCTTTAATTTGTTATATGATACGGTTGTCTCAAAGGACGTTTTATTTAATTTCAGTAAGCGATACAAGAGCAAGTGCTTACTTTTGCTTTTGTTGCCTGTGTGGAAATATAATTTTTAAATAAAGAAAAAAAATGAGTTTATTTGAAAAGAAAATCCTAATGATCCATTACAAAAATAGGTTAAAATCGATACAGTAATTCGTTAGAAAAATATTAGGGTTTTAAAATGGGTCATAGGCATTTAAGGATTAAAAACCAAAATAAAATTATAAAAATGACACATTTATACAGTGTGTGTCTAAAGAAGAACTGCTGCGATCGATTTCTCGGCTTTGAAAAAACACTCATCGCCATAATATACCGGTATGAAAACCAAACCGCCGACCTTAGCAAATGGGCATATTTAATACTTTCCACCAGTCTACTAGTATTTCCCTACAATTCCCCGCTGCAACAAGCCTGCCGATTGGAGCAGGGCAATACCAGCCTTCCCGCTTCCGCCTTCTGTCAGACGATGACGCAAGCAACTTACTCCCCACTACGAATATTTCCTATGCTTTTAAATGGTCGGTGAGTTCGTTTCCACACCGGTATGGAAGCGGCGCTTTAACCCAGCCTTTCCATTTTAACATGTTTCGGGTGTGGGACTGGTCGAAGGCCTCACAGTTTTGAGCATTATGGTTTCGTGATTGTAATCATTACCATTTTTGACACAATGTTTAACAATTGCGCGTTCGACCAGTCCGACACCCGAAACATGTTAAAATTGACAGGCTGGGTTAAAGCGCTGCGTCTATATAAAGTGTGTCTACGGATGGACTTAACTATACCTGTATTGTCTTTTTATTTTTGATATTTCAAAAAAAGTTGTCTCTATATTATATATAGCTATGAAAAGCTATAAGATCGCAGTTGGATACACTGGGTGGTTTAAAATTTCGAAAATATATGTAATATTGAAAAATAAAAAATAAACATATTTTGGAAACTACCTAATTAAAGAGCATAAAAAAGTACTCTAATCCCATTTTTTATTTCCTATTGGTAATGGCTTCTAAAGAATATTTAGGCTAAGTAAGTTAACAAAAAAAATGCATTTCATTAAAGAGGAAAAAAGCATATTTTTTTAAGTCAATCAAAGTATTTTAGCTTAAAGATTTTATTAATCGTAATAAAAAAACAATTGCATTAAAAACAAAAAACAGACGTCATTCAAGTCATCAGGAAGACGGTAACGCTATATTACACGTTTTAAGAAAATGTCAGTGAAGCAAAAACAAGGTTATAAAAACTAATTAAAATCTAGTAATAGGAAATAAAAATTTTAATGACAGAAGGATTAGGCGATCTCATGCGTTTCCTGTATTTTATATGGTTATACTAATTTAAATAAATAATATTAGCCGAAAATGTAACTTTGTTAGCGTCAACTTAAAAACATGCTATTCAAGGTCATTTATTTAAAAAGCATGTAAAATAATTAACCGGTCAGTGAGCATACCGAGACTTGAGCGCATAGTGTGCTTTGACCTTAATACTCGAAGTACCTTTATTAAAAAGTATTTTAAAAATTGCAATATTTTTGTCGTATGTCTTTTGTTATTTATGCAATTTTTCTATTGTTTTAAAATACAGGGAAAGTAAAACAAGATGCCGTTTTTTCTCTTAAATGAAATTTCCTGTACATAACAAAGGCTAGATCACTTTAAGGCAAACATATTATAAATTTTTTACAAAAACACTACCCCTTTTTTTTGTCCTTTTGAAAGTATATGAAATTTTATATTGCAAAAGGTCTGCCCGCTTTATCATCGTTCTTTTTATTAAGTTTACCTGTGCGGCATGCTTTGCACACTCTGCTATTTTTCTTTTCGGAAAATTCTGCTAACATAATACTTTTAAAGAAATTTATGTTTCGGTGAGAGCCCTGTACGGTGTAGTAAATTATTATGGAAATTTTGGATATATACTTTGTTTATACAGGTAACGAAAGGGTAAAGTGCTTAGAAATACAAATTTAATATGTAGCCCCAAAATTTTAATAGTAGGGGAGGTCCGGGAAGCCCGGCCAGCGAATAACGTCGTCCACCGTCATAATTTCCAAACGAAAACCTCGAATCTGTCCGATATCTATCACTCAATACAAACAATAAACCAAAAATTCTAACTTAGCTAATTTGCGCTCCGAGAAACCGCTTTAAATTCTTCAGTCGTCAAAAAACGTTTTGGATGCAGGTCAATGTACTTCTGTAAAAATTTAAACCGTACATTAGAATTAATGCGCATCCGTAATATATCAGAATGTAGGTGACTGATTGGATTTTATTATGCATTATTAAATTTTTATTTTTTATTTGTTTTAGTGTTATGCCTATAATTTTATTATTTATAAGAATCTTAATTAAAGATATGCTCTATATGAAGGACGGATTCATTTATTCAGTGGTGTTTTTCTTTGGGTACATGCCAAAAATCTAGAAAGAATGGGAGCGCTTCGGTCCTGATCCTAGGGTATAGCGAGCTGATCCTGTGCAGCCCTATTGACCCCTATGAACTAGCTGGTCGCCTGAAACAAAATACAGAAAAAACTCCAAAAACTTTAAAAAATTAGGTATTTTTGGGATTTTTGCGACTGGTCAGTTCATAGGGGTCAATAGCCCTGAAAAGGTTCAGCTCGCTATACCCCGGGACCAGGACCAAAGCGGTTCCATGCTTTCTAGATTTTTGGCGTATACCCAAAGAAAAAGACCATTGAATAAGAATCCTAATGTCTAGGACGTATAATAAATATTAAATATACATAAAGTTATATGGCTTTTATAATTTAAAAGACAAAATTATTAAAAACTTAAAATCGGTGATTTTGCCAGAAACTCTAAAAAATGCTTTAGAAAGCATACTTTAATTTAAAAAATAATTATATTATTTTCTTTAGTTTTAGCTTAGGAGGAACTAAAATTTAATTTGTAGAGTGTAGAGGTCAGAAATCGTGTTGACCAGTGATAAACCTAAAGCATTGCCTTTTAACCAATAGCTGCACAGAACAACTTGAACATAGTTTAGATGTATTTTTTTTTAATTTTTTGCTTCTTTTTTTTTTCTACGCCTTATACAACCCGCTTAGTTACTTTTTCACACAAAAGAGCAAAAAGGAAATACGAAAAAATCTACAGGTTGCGTGCAAACAGAATGTATCAGCTGGAAAATCGTTTTTCCGGTGTCTAGATAACATTAAGGAAACATGGTAAAATTTTAATTTAAGGATATTAAACGAAATTAGGTTGTAAAAGTACGTCAGTTTCTTAAACGAGAACTTGTTATATTATCGAAATAAGGAAATAAAGTTAATTAAAAGGTTTTAACTGTCTGCAAGAAGCAAAAGAATATAATATAAATTAATTATGTAAAAATAATACTTACAATTGTAAATTATTTTTAAATAATAGAGAGCTAATACCGGATGGTGCCTCCTTTGAATGGCCATGGAAAATTCTATGTAGATGCCAATACCTTTAAAATTAAATAATATTTAAAAGAAGAGAATCAAAATCGTTGTGCCCTGAACCATCTTCTAATTTTAGTCGCCAGTATTAGCTTCGTAAATTTTTTTTTTTTTTTTCACCCTTTCGGGGTCATCCCACCCAGGTCCGACGACCGCCCCCTAGGTGGTGCACTGCAGCCTGAAGGCTTATTGTACCTTGACCTCTACTCCTTCTCATTCACACACCATTCATTCCATAACTTAGATGGTTGTTGCTCGGTCCGCATCCCCGAGCAGACAACACCGTGTGCCGCCGCCCGAAACACCGCTGCCGTCGGACACCCATCTAAATTATGGGCGCGCATTTCACTGCTTAACTCCAGTGATCGACGTTTGCCGATACAACCGAAGCCGCCACAAGCGCGCCTTCGTAAATGAACGAAGCTGAAACTGAAGACTAAAATTAAAAAGAGGCCTAGAGACGAAAAAAATTAAAAATATTCCAAAAATTAAAATTAAATACATTTGCAAATTCTTTTAAATTTTTACACCAGGAAGTTACCTTCCAATTTTAGTCTTCGGTTTTAGCTTCCTAAATAAATCCAGGATGTTCGTAAATTCGTTTTAAATTGTCGCACCAAAGAAGAGGCGCAAAAACTATAATAGCTTGTTACCCTTTTACGCAATTTTTTTAATAAATGTTTAAAAAATTCAAAATTTAGGCCATTCGTTTAGTCCCTGGGGACACATTCTAATTTAAGTCGCCAGATTGAGCTTTGTAAATAAACGAAGCTGATTCTGGCGACTAAAATTGGTAGGTGGCAACTAAAATTGGGAAGTAGCGAATAAAATTTGAAGGTGGCGACTAAAATTAGGAAGTTTTCAAGGAACTAAAAACAAAATTAGGGCTCTAGGGAGCCATAAAGTTTTTTAATAATTAAAATTCATCAAAAGGCTTCATTATAAAATTTGATAATAAAAAATTAAAATCCAAGACATTTGCAAATTCATAACACATTTTTACACCAACAAAGCGCTGCTGCATATTAAATATATTATTACTTTGATACGCAAATTTTTCTTTTTATAAATTTTTTTGGCAGCTTACTTTTTAAATATTTATTGGAAAAATTAAAAATTCAAGCCGTTCCCAAATTTACTGCAAATTTTAACACCAGGGCAACGGCGCAAAAACTATAATAGCTTGTTACTTTATTGCGCAAAAATTTTTGATTATAGAAATTTATTAGATGGCTTCATTTATAAATATTAAATGGTAGAAATCAAAATCCAAGCCATTCGTTTTGTCCCTGGGAGACATCCTAATTTAATTTGCCAATTTAGGCATCGTAAATAAATGAAGCTGAAACTGGCGACTAAAATTAGGAGGTGCCAACTAAAATTAGGAAGTGGCAAATAAAATTAAGAGGTGGCTACTAAAACTAGAAGGTGGAACTAAAATAAGGAGGTTGCCTACACTGAAAAAAATATCCACTATATTCAAGAGTAATGATCTTGACTAAATGCAAGCTTACATTCATATATCCGCAATAACAACTAATCTTGTTCAAGAAAACATATACCCCTTTAATCAATATTAAAATTTTATTTAATTTAATTTTATATATTATTTAAATAAGTATAGCTATACTAGGCCGAATATTTTAGCTTTCTTAATATAAAACAAACTGGGCTTTATTTAAGTATAGTAATCTTTTAATGAAAATTGTAATTGCGATTTGCTTAAGAATAACTAAACTTGGAATAAGTATAAGAATTATTGCATTAATTATATGCAATTCTCAGGTTAAATCTAAATTATCTTTATTAAAGGATAATTATTTTTAATACAAACACTATTTTTGCTTAGATTTAAACTTCGATAAGTTTAAACAAAGCATATTAAATATTATTGCAAATAGTTTCATATCTTTATTTTTATTTTATTTATTTACAATATTTACAATATTTATTTATTTACAATATAATATAAAATATTTTATCATAGAACAATATCCATACAACCAAAAAGTATTTTAATACAACTAAACAATGTTATTTTAATGCACCTAGATGTAAAAACATCTGTATGTGCATAAGGTTATCCTAAAACCAAGCCATATTCCTAAAATTAAATATAACCTAAATTACTTAGTATAAAACTACAATATATTATACACCAATTATAAACACTTATTAATACATATGAAACAAACAACCCAACTATCTAGAACCAAACAACCCTTCAAATTGTTGACCATTATCACAAATGTATCGCTTACATAAGAATCTACTAATATATTAGAATACATTTTAAGTTCCGCCCGGGAATTACATGGATTGACATAAAATAAAATAGAGCCAAAAAAAAAAAAATTAAAAAGTGTTTCACATTTTAAGACTGCTACAAAACTAAACTACAACATATTTTTAAAAATTTTAGTTTTTCGATATAATCAAAAGAGTCAGATTTTACAAAATAGTTAAGTCCTATAAGTTTTCCACCAGTCTTAGAATGTGACACAATTTTTAAAATTTTCTTGACTCCAATGTATTTTATATCAATCAATGTCATTACGGGAAGGACGCCCTGAATTTTATTTAAGGTATGAACCCAATTTGCAAAAATAATTTTTTACTTTTAAATATTTATAAAAGAAGTCCCTTAATAAATTCTCACAATCACAAAAATTTTGCATTGACATCCAAAAGCTATTATAGTTCTCGCTGTGCTTTCTTGGTTGGCAAAACTTTGCAGTAAGTACATCAACGACTTGGCTTTTATTTTGTACTATTAAATTATAAGGTGGCCCAAGAAAAAAAGCAAAGAAGTTTTAAATATTTATACGTGAAACCCTCCAATAAATTTCGACACCCAAGTAACTTTTGCGCATAAAAGTTAAAAGTTATTATAGTTTTCGCGTCGCTTCCTTGGTGTAAAAACTTGCTAGAAATTTGCGAACGACTAGGATAAAAACAAAGCTGTCTGAAAATTTTTAATAGTCAAGAAATTTTGCGCATCAAAGGGTTATAATATTTAATATGCAGCGCTTCCTTGGTGTAAAAAATTTGTAATGAGAATTTAGACTCAACTTAAATTTTAATTTTATTACTATTAAATTTTATAATAAAGACCTTTTAATTAAAAAATATTAAGGGTCCCTCTAGAGCCCTAGATTTTCTTTGGTCCCTACACACAAAAAATTCTAGTTTATATCCAAAACTAAAACCACTCTTGACGGGATTATCTTGTATCACCTGTAACTCCTTTTGCGTCCACAATAACAATACAAGACAAGAAAACCCTAATCTTATTTTTTTAAAAAACATGCTGGAATTTGAAATTCGAAATAAGTTTTTGTTTAATCAAGGTAGCTTTTTATCTAATCAAGAACTTGTTAAATTTGGATGGAGAAAAATTATTATTTTTAAATAACTCTTAAACTCATATTATTTTAATTACTTTTATAGTTCGCTTAATATTTTGACTGGCTTAAGCAATTATTTGCTTTAGGATTTACTCAAGTGTAACTTCTTTTACCTAAAACCTCTACATTATCGACCTAATATTAGCTATACTTAGATTGAGTTTAAGCATCTTGCTTGAACAGTAATTCTATTTGAAAGTGCCGCGAAGAACACGCGGTGTGGCCTTTCACCTTGACCAATAGCAACGCGCTTTGCGGCGGGATTTGATCCGCCATTTTTTCATGTGTCCGAGACTTGAGATAGTGGAGTCGAGCCGGTGCATTTTTCTTTTTATCTGTATAGCGGGTGTGAATGTTTATGTCGATTTGAATATGGAATTGGAAAATTTGCTCACTAGAATGGGAAATGATGTAATCCCCATTTTTTCAAGGTAAGTACACAAAGTAACAGATACGGTAACATTTTATATCAGGTGCAAAATACTTTTATAGGTTAGAATAACTAAACGTGTTTAAACAATTTTAAAAAAAATCTATATAGGTAGGAATATGCTTTTAAGGTGGGTTTACGCTCATGCAATTGCACAAGTTGATTTGTGCATGCCATTTGTACAAATTAGACTGAACTATTTATTACATCCGTTTTACGGCAAATGTATTGCACAAATTTGTTGGTAATTATCTACAAACGGAAGCATCGCCGATTTTAATGAAATTTGGTATACGGGGTTTTGTGGGCGCTGATCACGAATGTATGAAAGAATTTTTAGTCGGACTCGTTTCCGTTCTCAAAATATTCATCTTTAGACTTGACCAGCCAAAACTAACCTGAATTCACTATTTCTCTCCTTCTTTTTGCACTCCAATTCTTGATTGAAGGTAGAATTGGTACACAATATTTGATTTCCACCTCTAATAACCCCATTTTTCTATTTATTTTAACCGTTTTCTATAAAATGCACCAAGCTTCACTTTTCAAACATTTTTAATCGCAGTCTGTCATTGTCACCTTACGCTGAAAGTGAAGCTTTTATTATTTATGGAAAAATGGATAAAATAAATAGAAAAATATAATTTGTTTGGAACCTATATTAAGTACCAATTTAGCAGAAAACTCAAGAATTGAGTCTGAAAATGATAATTCAGAATATAATATAATGTGTTTAAGTATAATACTGTTTGTTTATAAGGCATGGCTCTTCTATTTTATGTTAGATTACTTTTAAAATCTCTTGGTGCTTTTTTTTAATTCTTCCAAAAGTATTCGTATTTTCAGTTCGTACAGGGAACAAAACTAAGGATGTTTTAATGTTTTTTAGAAAGGTTTTGCTTATATAGCTTAGGTAGTATATTTAGCATTAAACTAAAAGCAAAACAAATTATATTTTTACCATTCTGTTAATTTCAGGTGCCTGACACAAAAAGAGTTTCTATCTGTCTTTACTGCTTGAAACTTGTTGAAAATATGAAAAATGTCCCAAGAAGGTCTTATGAAACAAGAGTAGTATCCAGTTTATCATATATCTTGTAAATTTTAATATTTTTTTAAGTTCCAATATTTTAGTTAAAACAATATAAAATGTATTATACTTTTCAGTGTACATTTTAAATATTTAGGGCAATATTATTAAATTATGTGTTTTTTATTTTGTTTACTTCAAATAATTATTTTTGCAACTGGGTTCATACCTTAAATAAAATTCAGGGCGTCCTTCCCGTAATGACATTGATTGATATAAAATACATTGGAGTCAAGAAAATTTTAAAAATTGTGTCACATACTAAGACTGGTGGAAGACTTATAGGACTAAACTATTTTGTAAAATCTGACTCTTTTGATTATATCGAAAAACTAAAATTTTTAAAAATATGTTGTAGTTTAGTTTTGTAGCAGTCTTAAAATGTGAAACACTTTTTAATTTTTTTTTGGCTCTAATTTATTTTATGTCAATCCATGTAATTCCCGGGCGGAACTCAAAATGTATTCTAATATATTAGTAGATTCTTATGTAAGCGATACATTTGTGATAATGGTCAACAATTTGAAGGGTTGTTTGGTTCTAGATAGTTGGGTTGTTTGTTTCATATGTATTAATAAGTGTTTATAATTGGTGTATAATATATTGTAGTTTTATACTTAGTAATTTAGGTTATATTTAATTTTAGGAATATGGCTTGGTTTTAGGATAACCTTATGCACATACAGATGTTTTTACATCTAGGTGCATTAAAATAACATTGTTTAGTTGTATTAAAATACTTTTTAGTTGTATGGATATTGTTCTATGATAAAATATTTTATATTATATTGTAAATAAATAAATATTGTAAATATTGTAAATAAATAAAATAAAAATAAAGATATGAAACTATTTGCAATAATATTTAATATGCTTTGTTTAAACTTATCGAAGTTTAAATCTAAGCAAAAATAGTGTTTGTATTAAAAATAATTATCCTTTAATAAAGATAATTTAGATTTAACCTGAGAATTGCATATAATTAATGCAATAATTCTTATACTTATTCCAAGTTTAGTTATTCTTAAGCAAATCGCAATTACAATTTTCATTAAAAGATTACTATACTTAAATAAAGCCCAGTTTGTTTTATATTAAGAAAGCTAAAATATTCGGCCTAGTATAGCTATACTTATTTAAATAATATATAAAATTAAATTAAATAAATTTTTAATATTGATTAAAGGGGTATATGTTTTCTTGAACAAGATTAGTTGTTATTGCGGATATATGAATGTAAGCTTGCATTTAGTCAAGATCATTACTCTTGAATATAGTGGATATTTTTT
>JACEGR010009097.1:0-29784 GCA_014170235.1 Listronotus bonariensis
ATAGATCCCCTATACAGCCCAACGACGGACAGAGAAGGAAGCCTATCTGTAAGCAAAGGATCGTTAATAAGGCAAACAGCTCTTCTTCAAACGGAATCAAGAGTGCTTAGTGTTGTAGAAGACGCCATTCGCCAGATATGAGTACAATGTTCCAGAGGGGTTGGACTTGGGATACATACAATAATGGTGTTAAACCAAAATCACAGCTATTTAGATAACAGGCTTTCTTAAATATTTCTGGAAAATCCATAAAGGCTTTAGGCCCTGGATTCTAACGTACCGTGGATGTTCTAGGAGATGTAAGAGGGGAGCTTGTTAACACGGAACCTAAATACTTACCTAAAGATTCGGTGAAGAAAATAGACAGTTTTCACATTCTAGACAATCTGAGAATGAAAGAAGGAGCAAAGTGGAAAGTTGGGGGCCAGTTTAGTTGAACAGTATAGGAATGCATAAGTGTGGTACAATGTGTTTCTTACTAACTATTTTTGCCAAGATAAAAGATATAAAATTTAATTTGAGTATCAAATTATTGGTTAATATTCCAACGGTATTTATTTTTTACATCCAAAACTTGTATTTTTATTATATATAATACTTATGAACTACATAACAAATGTTGTTTTAAGGTGGTATTACCATTTTAGGATATCCTTATTTAATAATTGTAACTGTAACATTGATTTTTCTCATTATACTGTACCTAATTTATTAAAGTATTTTGCAGATCATTATGGGCGGTTTGACTCAACGACCATGGACTCCAACGAAAAGGCGTGGGCCCATCGCCGCAGAATATAATAGTCCGGGACCAGCGTGTGTTAAACTACCATCATATATTGGTAAGATTTTTTTTATTAACTAGGTCGTTTCTAAAGTACAGTAGTTTATTATAAAACAGCTTACAAAACTCGTGAAAAAGTTAATTTACCAAAAATTGTTTACATAATTTGTCAAAAGAAGAATTTATTACATATTTTTAAAACAAAACAAAATTAAAAGACAGTGGAATCTTAGATTACGCCATAACCGAGATAAATGCTGATGGTAGAAAAGCTATTGCTGTGCTTAACAGCGTTTTGTAAGACCAAAAAATCATAAAAACGTACATGTATCTTATATACAGGGTGTCCGGAAAGATGAATTGCTATATAATAAATAATTGATACATACCCCTTTTTATGTGATGCGTTGGCTCTTGCAACGTGTCTCTCGTCAATTTTGGGCGAAGAACCAATTCTAAAACGGTATTTACCAATCGGTTATGTTGACGTTTAAACCATGTATGATACGTCAAAGTTGTCACCAATTATTACCGCGGTAATAATTGGTTGAACGCCTAAAATTGATGTCTGTAGTTACCTAATAAATTTAAAAAGTATTAGTGGAAAATAATAAATATTTTACCTTGTATTTCGGGGCGTAGTATTGGTTATTATGACGTCACCTATTATGCGCCAAATTAATTTTTGCTTTATATTGATTGGTCTGCGGGTTACCTTAAAAATATGTGTCGGGTTTATAATTTTTTTAATTTATTTTTATTATGACGTCACTAATTTTTTTGCCAATAGGTACTTTTTAAATATCTTACGTCTTCAATATTAATATGACGTTAACAATTTTACACAAAAACATTTTTGCTCCGCGTGAGCCGCTCCATGGGAATATAATAGGAATGGTGTTTTTAATTTTTTTAATAAACCCGTCTATGCTTTTACGATTAAAACTGTCTTTTATGTGAAATATTTTTCATGTTTAGTTTACGGTTTGTGGAATTAAAAAATAATAAACGCCTAATCGTTTTTATCTGTGTAATCTGTTTTAAATATAAAATAGGGGGCGCCTTTTTTTATTATTTTTGATTATTAAATTTAATATCGCCTATTATTTGCAAATAAAAATAAATTTTATAGTGTCGTCTGTTTTAATAATATGATATGGGGTGGTTTTAATTTATTATAACGTCATTAATTTTCCATACATTTTATGTTGTAAACCGCTTTAACCCGTAACCAGAACTGCCCTATGGGGGTGTCGTTTTTAATGTCAATTATTTTTAGCATATTTGTTTGGCGATTTGCTGTTTTATCGCCATTTTTTATTTATTAATTTTTGAGTTCGTGTAAGCTGACTTATGGAATATCGTTTTTAATTAAAATTATTTTCGGCATATTTCTTTAGTGATTTGCTGCTTTACCCTGTTTTTAATTTAATAATTTTTGGATTCGTGTTATCCCGTTTTTTATTTTTTTTTTAAATTTTTGGATTCGTGTGAGTTAGCCTATGGGGGTTTCGTTTTTAATGCCAATTATTTTTAACATGTTTGTTTGGTGATTTGCTACTTTGCCCCGTTTTTTTATTTATTACCTTTTGAATTCGTGGAGCTAGCCCACGGGGATGCCGGTTTTAATGCCAATTATTTTCAATACATTTGTTTAGTTATTGGCTGGTTTACACCGTTTTTTTTATTAACTTTTAAATTCGTGTGAGCTAGCCTACGGAGATGCCGTTTTGAATGCCAATTATTTTCAATACATTTGTTTAGTTCTGGTTAGTACTAACCACATTTGTTATTATTAATATTAGATACTGCCCGGATGATCTGGTGGTATAGCTTCGGTTTCCCATGCAGAAGATAAAATTTCAAATCCTGATGACGCTTTTGTCATGTGGTTTTTGGTTTATGGAAAATTGGAGTGCGGTGTTGTCATATTGTAATCGTACTGTAATATGGGGATGCCACTTTACAGAAACTACCTCTATCTATTAAAACTACCCCTATCTATCACATGGTTTAAAAAGGGCCCCTATTTTATGTTTGGCTTTAGGGTGGCGATAAAACTGCAGATTGAAGCCTAAATGTCTCCAATAAGAAATACACGGTAAAAACTACCCCCTTGGTGCTCGAATTGGTGTTGTATAACAACTAGCATTTTTCACAGGTTACACAATTTACATTTTGCTGTGACCGTTTGATTTCTTCATCGTTTTTAAACAAAAAGGTACTTTATTTAAATCGATATCTTGGACCGTTTTCATAAAATCGCATTTTAAATCCAGAAAACTAGCATTTTCTATGTAATTAAAAATTTAAGTTTTCTAAAAAAATTATTAAAATATGGTAAAATCATAAAATACAGTTTTTAAGAATCTTTCACATTTTTAAAATTTTATTAAAAAAAAAAATGTAAATGTTTATTTCATACAGAATGCTGGTATGTATGTATATCTGGATTTAAAATGCGATTTTATGAAAAACGGTCCAAAATATCGATTTAAATAAAGTAAATAATGTGGAAAAAAGATGAAGGAATTTAACGGTTTAAGCAAAATATTAAATTTGTCACCTGTGTCAAAAATGCATACATAAAATGAAAACAAAAAAAAAAACTTGTGTCAGCCTGTACAATCTCGACTTCCTGAACAGCCTGTTACCTATGGAAAGAAGCATTCGTATAGGTATATTTAGTTGCCCAAATACCATTGGTACTGTGCCAACAGATTTAAAGTTATAATTAAAATAAGTTTTCTTAATCCAACTTTAAAGCTTAGGTATATCACAATGTTTTAGATGCAAATTTTAAACATTGTGCCAAAAATCGTAAGGGTTACAGTTACGAAATCCGTCCAATCCGATACCCACAACATGTCAATGGGTCTTATGGTTTCGTGACTGTAAGATTTACGATTTTGGCACAATGTTTAAAAACTGCATCTAAAACATTGTTGCAAACTTATTACACCAAAAAAGACGCGTTTGCCCAGTCCGACACCCGAAACATTTGACATTGACAGGCTGTGTTAAAGCGCCACTTCCATATATGGCGGTATAAATATTCTTGGTAGACTCATCAAAAGGAAACCCCTAAAAAAGTTTTCAAAGTGTTATTATCATTAAGTCAATTTCATTACTGGCCCAGGGACTATGACTGTTATTCCATTTTCAAGCCTTGTTACCCCTAATATTCAACACGTTTTGCTTGTGAGATTATAAAATTATAAAATCGGCATTTTTTTTTATTGATAATAGAAAAATTAATAAATGTTTAAATAATTGTTTAAGTTTTTTTTTAGTTTAAGTTTAAATTTATAAAAACAAATATTGTCCTACCTCACCAAAGGCGTTTTTTCGTGTTAATACTGTTTAAAACATTTGAATAGCTATCTTTTTTTAACTCTCGTATTTATATTGCCATTTCAAATGCGGTTTGAACCACTCGGATGAATACGGTTAACACGAAAAAATAACTCAAGTTATTATAAGGTGATACTTGTGATTTGTAACAATATAATATAATTATTGTTTATAAATTTTTAATTGCGGTTGATTTGATCTGTACTATCTACAATTTTCTGTTAGTAACAACCTTGTTCTTACAGACTGTGTGGGTAACTGCTATCGCATAATAAAGAGGCGTTTTCTATTTAAAATAATAACGATAAATAGAACAGTTAAAAGAGACATTTTGCACCTCTTAAAATAACAGACGTTTTTGGCCTCCTTATGGTTATCGTTATTTAACATAACGATTACGGCAGCAGTTTTAGACAGAGATTTTGCGACCTCTTTAAAGAAATTTAATTTGCGTCTGCGCTTTCGACACATAACCTTATTTTTGCCTATGGTTGACCGATTTTAAAGTTAACGAAAAATCCATATTTACTTTTATTCTTCATAAGATATAAATTTATATTTAAATATATGCAAACACTTCTGTTGATTTCGTTTTTAAACTAGATGCCAACAATACAGTATAAGCAAAACACAAAAAGTAAGGTTAGGTTTGGTTGTAAAATAAAAAGCAAGAGTACCAGATTGTAACATCTGAATTCATTACTGATTTGGAATATCCGTAAAAGTGCAAGTCCGTTTTAATTTCTTAACACTATTTGATTTTTATTACTGCTATAGATTTTTCACTAATTAGAGTCTATGTCTAAAAGATATAATAATTAATACGGCATTAAAATTTTAACCTTTTAAATAATTGATATTAAAATTTCTACAATCCGGCAACCACGCAGTTTAACAATAACGATAACGATAACGATACGCTCTTCGGTATTCATCCGTAATTAAAGGAGTCCGGTATGGTTAATAACGATAACGGATCATGTTTGCGTTACTGCGCAGTCTCAGAATAACGTTAACCACAACGGAATTGCAAAATAAGGGGTGCAAAATGTCTCTAAAAAAGCATGTAAATGTAATGCGTTTTTTTGTCAAATTATGTTGACTAAATGTAATAAAACCGTGGATTAATACTTTAAATAATTAATAAACAATATATCATATAAAAAAAATCAATATTTTTTTAGGAAAAAAACCTTTGGAAGCAAAAACAGGAAGTGCACCAGCATTTAGTTTTGGAGCCAAAAGCAATCCCAAATTAGATAACATTGGACCTGGACCTGGACAATATAACGTAACTGGTCTCAGTGCAAAAGGTACCTTAAACATTTAAATGAGGCTAAATTTTTTAATAATACCTAACGTCCGTTTTACAGTCGGCAAGTTCTTTCTGCAACTTGCAAGAAACTTGTGGTAGACATGCACAGTACGCGAACAGCTGATTTTTAGCAGCGTATTCTGCAACTTTATTGCGTCTTGCAACTTTACCAGTTTGACCGATTTTTCTTGCAGTTGTAACTGCAAGTCTGGGAAAAATTTGGTTATTTTAGTGGTACCAACCCCTCCCCAAAGTTACTAGTTAAGTGACCACCACCTTCTTGCTTTTTTCTTGAATTTTCATCCCCCAGGAGGGTAGCGGCAGCAAGAATGAGGCAAATTGTAGCCGCGGTTGCTCTTTTTCGTTCGATTTTTTTCATTTTTAACAGCTATTCTAAATACCGGCAATAGCTAGGTTAGGTTCTAACTTTATTTTCACATTTTTGCACTGGTACCTTGCCCTATTTTTGCAGTATTAAAAAGCGAATTGCCGACTGTAAAACGAATCTGCAATAAACTTGCAGCAAGTTTATTGTTGAAAGAAAGTTGCTGCAACAAAATTGCAGAAAGAACTTGCCGACTGTAAAACGGACTTAATAATTAAACAGCCCATTTGCAATATTGTTAAACTTAAATATATTTTTTGACATTAAGGCATAATGGATATATGGGAGGTTCTTAATAAAAATTTTGTTATTATATTTTTATTTCATATTATAAACCCAAACCTCTAGATTTTTAATTATCAGGTTTTTCACTGTAAAATAGTATTTTTTAAATAAAATAATTTATAAATCATTGTTACCATTGAAAAACATACTTTAAAGAGCTTTAAGAAAAAATCATATTTGATATTCATATCTTAAACAATTTTTAATCAATAGACATACAAATCTTAAAATTAATTTAAAGTTTCTATTATATCCATTGTTCTAAGCTGTAGATACTTAACTAAGTGCCGTAGGTATATTGGAAATAATATTCATAGTATTGTTTTTTTCTTTAAATTTGTTTGGCCACATTTTTAAAACTATTAGACACTTATTAAATGTAGTCTTTTCTTGGTGCTCTTTAAAATTTGATATTTTAAATCTAATGGTGATATTAATATAGAATAATAATATATATAAAGAGTGTTTGTTGTATATGCTATCAAATTTAAAAACACAATTATCAATAATTGTTTTTTGTAATCATTAATCTAAGCATAAAGATTCTACAACTAATGACAAAATTACCAATGGCAGACACTTAATTTGAATAACCCTGTATATTATATACAAATTCTCTCTCTGTTTGTTAGGTAAAGACAACCCACCAGCACTAAGTCTTCACAGCAGGCCAAAAGAGCCCAAAGCAGATAATTTCCCTGCTCCTGGAGACTACAACCCTGATAAGGCTGAAAAAGTGATCCATGACAATTCTCCTAAATATACCTTTGGTTTAAAAACAAATGTTGGAAAACCTTTAGATACTCCTGGTAAGAAAACGTAGTTTAAAAAAACATACTTTAAAAAATGTCACTTAATAATGTTAGCAACGATTAAGTGGCCACACATAACCGCAACAAGCCTGCAGCCGTGCTCCTCGCTTGTGAAATGTAGGGAGATGCGGTGCAAAAAGTTTTGTATTTAATAAAATTCTAATAATATGAGTCTCTTTAAATTACACCTGATCGTAAAATAAACCTTCACAATTAAGGTAACACAGTTTTACCTATACTACATTCAAAGTTTGGATAAAATATCAATAGAGATAAGTAGGAAAATCTGTTTTCTTTAAACAAGGAGATACATATACATAAAACAATGGACATAGCTTAACAAAATTGCTTTATATATTTTTGAGGGCATAAAAAGTGCTTCTGAATTTTTCTGATTAATCTGCCTCGCTTTCCTCTATCATTGTTAATCCGGGGTCGGTGCGGCCTTGGTGCGGTTACGTGTGGCCAGACCTTAACGGCTAATAAAATTAATACGTATGAGATTAACTTTATAACTTATTAAATTAAAGTGTACTAAGCAACATTTTTAGACAGAATGTACTATGACAGATCAGTAATCGTAAAAATACTAAAAATAATTTATAATTAATGAACACTCGTTACATAAAAAGTTGCCACAAATATTTTTGTAAGATCGATCGTCATACTACATTAAATAAAGTTGTACGTATGCTTGATACTTTTGATACATTTTAATCAGAATGTAATATTAAACAGGCTCTTCTCAAAAAAGTGATAAGTTTTTGGCACAACCCTTGCTTCTTATACTTATTTTTTAAGAATAATGTTTTTCAATCTTGTTTTTATTATTATTTAAACTGCATACAAAGTATTTATGAACAGTGGTGCTAAACGGCAACGATAGAATACTCTTCTTAAAATAATAAAAAAAAATGTTCATATAAACGTGGGTCCGCAAATTCAAGCAATTTTTCAAGATACAAGGTTAAACTTGTTAATAATGTGTTTTCTGTAATATACGTAGTATATTACATAACAAGTGTCGAAAGTGATATATTTCACACGAGTGGGAATGTTGTCGCACGAGGCGATAGCCGAATTCGCCAATACCACGCGTGTGAAAATCACTTTTGGCACGAGTCATGTACAATATTTTTCCTACGACCATAAAATATGTATATACCAAAAATCCTCAGTTACTTTTTTATATTATTAATTTAAACACAGACAAGATAATCTGACCAAAGCTTAGACGTAAATCAATGTCAATGCCATAAAATCCAAATAAAGAAATTACCTTTAAATGTATATAAAAGCATGTAAGTATTTAGTATTTTTATTTTAGTTTCCTTACAAAAGTATATACACTGTAATTTCTTTAATTAAGTTTATCAAATTGCGTAAAAACACCTCGTCACTAAACAAAACTTACAGTCCCAAATAGATTAAATTAAATTTCAACTCTAATTTAACGGCAATTTCATTTTTATTTTACCAGATATTATCCTGTTTCTAACAAAATATGGTTTATTAAAAAAAATCGCCTGGCATTTTGTGGTTAGGTTAAAATTTAACATATCGAGATCCCTACTTTGGCATTCGAAGCTTTAGACACTCCCATTGTTTAATGGGTTGTCTATTAATATTAAAAGCATTTGCTATAAAATAATGTCTATAAATAAACTAATAAACCCTTAAACATAAAATTAAAATAAATATTATTTGAAAAAAAAGAAAATGTGTGTTAGCACTGGTAAGTCAAAACCTTTAGTTTGTTAAAAATATACTGTAAATATCTTTTTAACGAAAATTAAGCATCTGTCATATGTACTTTTCAACACTAGTGTTGAAAAGTAGATTTTAACACGCGTGTGATATTATTCATTTTCTAGGATCAAAAAGTTTGTTTTATGTCATTTTCATATGTGGTCGTGGGAAAATATTTTTAAATATCCCTAATCCAATTTTCTTTTAATTTGACAATGCTATTTATGACAGTAATGGGGTAATTTATCACTAACTTAATTACATTTCATTACTCTAGTGACTTCTCGAGCGGAACCTGAACAAAAATTTCGAACAAAAAACGGTACGCCATTGACTGTGAAAAAGGTGTTCGAAATTTTTGTACTTTCTTTAGATTACGGAAATAAAAATACAGCTTTTAGGGCTTTTAATTTTTTTATTCTTGTTTAGTTTAAAAGAAAAATAAAATCAGCATTGCATTGCAAGGACAATTTCTTTAAAAAATTGGATTTTATAATTTTAGAAAATATGTAACTACAACAATAAATACTTATTTAATTAACGTTTATAACCAGTCCAACAAATTTAACTAAAATAAGGATTTTTAAAACTTTTACTTTTTGCAATGTTCTCAAGATAACAGGAGTATCTTGAGAACAAAAAATTTGCGAACCCATATTTATATGATCTTTTTCTTATTTTAAGTGGAGGATTCCACCGTTGCCGTTTGGCACCACTGTTGAAAAACACCCTGTATTTCGAAAAGTGATATTATGGCCTACTTTTTGGTTTTAGGGTAATTAATTTGGAAAGTTGAATAACCCTTGATCAGTGTTAAAAATATTATCAGCTTGTTAATTAAAATAAGCGACATTATGCTTTTAGTTAAAACGTTAAAAAATAAAAACCTATCATTTTTTTTAAGTCAGCCCGTTTAGCTACAAAAAATAATTGACATTACCCGCAAAATTGATAGTGGGTATAATACTAAAATAGTTGAAATTTAGGTAAAAAATTGTGTGTGGTTTAATTATTAAATTACTTAACTTTAGGTTTGGATAGATATTTAGAGTAAGTGGAAAGGGCAAATAACTTTGGAATTATATCTAATAGTTAAAAAATAAAGATAGCCTAAAATAGCTGCTAGCAATTAATTGGTTTAGGTGTAATAATAATAATTAATATTTAATACAGCTCCTAACGCTTATAAACCATTTGTACGTACCAGTAGCCACAGGTATTCATTTGGAAGAAGAACGCCCCTACACAACAAGTCATGTACCCCGGGTTAGTTATTTTTTTAAATTTTATTTCCTTTTCTTTTTTCTCTTCTTTTTATATTGGATATGTTTGGAAATGGTCTACTTATGCTTTCGCTTTTAGAGTTCAAACGCTGTTAGTTAAACACCGCTACATCATACTTTGAAAGCAATAAAATGCCCCGAACACACGTCTCATCGACTACAGAAACCCTATATCTACAATTTGCGGTAGCTAGTTAAATAAATAATAGTTTAAAAAAACTAAAAAAACACGCTTTTATATGCAACCGAACTAAAAATTAGAAAATAATTTTTCATTACAAAGAGTTTGTCACTTCAGAGTAAAAAGCGTGGGGTGCATTTTACTATTTTTTCATAACTTTTCCCTCATAGATATTTGCAAATAGAATAATTATAACATTTAATATATTAAGCACCCCACGCTTTTATTCTGAAGTGACAAACTCTTTGTAATGAAAAATTATTTTCTAATTTTTAGTTCGGTTGCATATAAGAGCGTGTTTTTTAGTTTTTTAAACTATTATTTATTTTTCATTTTTTAGTTCGATATGCATGTATGTAAAAATGCTCCAGTTTATTCACTAAAAAATTCATTCGCCATTTTGTCAAGAGTAGTATTAGGACACAGAGGATCTGTAAAGGAATTTATTTAACCTGGCGGTCCTAATCAGGATAACGGGATACTGTTTTTAAATTATTGCATTGTCATCGGTCCTTGATACGTGTGCAAAGTTTCAAAGAAATTGAATCGCTGGGAGTTGGTAAAAATTAGGCTCAAAGATTCCGTTACATAGATAGATAGATAGATAGATAGATAGATAGATAGATAGATAGATACAACCCAAGCTAATAAAAGCGTGTTAAAAAATACATGGCAAGTCAGTGGTTTTGTATGTAAATATTTGGTTGTTGATGACGTAGCTGTGTTAAACTTATAGCGTTCGTACTTTACTTACACACTGCACAATATTTATCCTATACATGATTTAAATAAAAAACTAGGTTTTTTATTCGCGCCTGTATTTGATGAAAATTATCATATTTCTTTCTTTCAAAATAAAATATTTGAAAACTTGAGTACTATAGTTTGGCAAGTGGTGATGCATATAGTGATTTTCTTTTAAAACAACATTAACTTAAAATGCAATAAAACTAAATTAAATAAATAATTATTATTTGTCTAAACAGCAAACTGAGGGCGACCAGATCAATTTCTATCTACATTTTATTTAAAAAACACTTTTGCAGAATTTAAATTGTAGCATAAAAATACACTACTATTTACTTTAGACACTGACTAAGAAGTAACTTAAAAAATGTTTATGTAAATACTTCCAAGTAAACCTAGCTTTTTATATATTTTTTAACTATACAACTAAATGAGAGTGTTTCTAATTTTTAGCACCAAATGTATATAACGTACCCGAATCGGAAAAACGATTGCACGATAATGCACCTAAATACACTTTTGGAGCTAAAGCACCTAGCGAAAAACCCTCTGACGTCCCTGGTTAGTTTTGTTTTTTTACTTTTTATGGATTTGTTAATCCCATTATACAACCATATTTTTGTTACCCTTATTTTCAAATATTTCCTAAAAGAATTGTGACAGGATTAATAATATTTGTTTCTTAGCTTTCTCACTACTTTCTAAAATAAAGAAAAAGAAATGATAACCCTCTATAATAAACTTATTGGCCCTATATTTTGGGCGTTAAAAAAAGGAAATTACAAAACAATAAATTTAGAAAACATAATTAATTTAAATTAAAATTAAATAAAAATATTGTAAATAGACTTATATTATTATTTATTTGTTTTTCAAAGAAAATTTTTTTTTTTAATATTATTAATAAAACACTAAAAAGTAATTTATACACGAAAAAATATTTTATGTAGAAAACAAGTTGAAAATATAAAAGGATATTTTAAACACAAGTATTTATTTTTAATTTATATTATTATTATTTTTATAGCTCCAAACACTTACACTATTCCCACGGGCGAAAAATTGGATAATACACCTAAATACAGTTTTGGCGTTAAGCCCGAATTAGTTAAACCGTTCAACACACCTGGTTAGTTTGTAGTTTTATTTTTATTATTAATATTATTTTAGCTGTGTTCTTTAAAAATTGATTCAATCATTTAAATTTTTAACTTTTTCTTGCTTAAATTAAAATTCTGTGATCCTTAATTATTTTATTTTTTGTTGGAGTAAAACCTGGCATCTTTATTGGGTTAATTTTTAAATAACCTTTTTTGTATACAATGTCTTCACCGTATTTTTTTTGTAATTTTTTGTGACCACAATTTTATTGATAATGAAGTTAACATAGACCTCTTAAACTAAAAATTATTAAATAAAATAAAATTTACGATTATTTTTAGCACCAAATGTATATAATGTGCCAGAATCTGAAAAACTATTGCACGATTCTGCACCTAAATACACTATTAGACCTAAACTACCTAGCGAAAAACCTTCTGATGTCCCTGGTTAGTTTTGTTTTCTTTTTAACTTTTTTTCATAAGTAAATCCTGTCAAATATATATTTTTTTACCTTATCTTATAAATAATAATTGGTAAATAGCTCTGACAGAATTATTAAAAAATATATTTTTTAGATTTAACTTTACCTACTCTCTATTTAATTTAACAAAAACTATTCAGGGTATTTTTAATTTAAAATTAAAATCTAATTTTATTTTTTGTAAAAAAACCTAAAAAAGACATTATTAAAATATGCGGATTTAATAAATAGGTAATAAAATTTATTTTTAGTATTCAAAAAACCAAAACTAAAAAGAAAAAATATCTTAGGGACATATCGGTTAATGTTTGAACTAAAAAAACACTTTATTTTGCACTTTACAATACACAGGCATAATTAATTACTAATAAAAACTAATATTTATTTTTGTTGTTTATATTTGTTTTTGACATGATTTACTTGTTATTTTATCCTTATTTTAATTTATTTTTATACTTTTTCTTTTATTTTTAAAACGTTAGCTCCAAATGTATACAACGTCCAGAAAGCTGATGCAGTTTTGCTCGATAATACACCAAAATATAGCTTTGGAACTAAGGTTAACTTGGAAAAACCTTTGGCTACCCCTGGTGCGTTGTATTTTTATTAATAAATTTACTAAAATAGAACATTTATGGTTAGAAAGCTTTAAAAACATTGGCCATCATTACTTTTTACCTTCCTCAAATCTCTTCAAAAATTGATTTTTACCGTTTTAATGGATAAAAAAATAATTTTAATTTTTTAATCCATTAAATCTAGAAATACATTTTTTTACCTACCATTGTTGTTTATAGTGAATACACAATTAAAAGAAAAAAAGGTTAATACATTCAGAGTTGAGTCGAATAATGAAATTTGGTAATCGAATAGGAATACTGAATACCGTATTAAAATTGATTCAAATACTAAGTATTTCAATACCAGCAAAAAAGTATTTAAATACTAAGTATTTATGAATGCCAGGATTAGGTATTTAAGAACACTAAAGATCAAAAAGAAAAAAGGCTTTTCTTTAATTTTTTTTAACATCAACATCCCCTTGTACCTACTTTTATTTTAAAGAGCAAAAAAACAAAGATCGTTCCTTTCAAAAATATTTTGAAAAATATCAACATCCTCTTATTGTCAGTACTTTTATTTTTTAAGAAAAAAGGTCGTCACTCAATAAATTAAGATATTAGGTACTTTCCAATACCGGTATATTCCCATTTCGATATTGTGATACTTCAGATCCCGGTATTCGAATACCTCAATTTACGGTATTCGAATACTGATATTAACATTTTGGAATTCGAATACTGGGAATCTAGGTATTCGTAGAGTTTAAATTTTGTATTCAAATACTCAAAATCTGTATTCGAATACTATCATTCAAAAACGGTATTTAAAATACAAAAATCGTGAATACTGACCAATAAAGTAATCAGCCGAATATCGAATACCAAACACACAGATGTATTCGAATACCTGCCCAATGTATTCTGAATACAATTCAGAATACCGGGTATTCGAATACTACCTAACTCTGAATACAATATATTTATCCTAGTATAAAATAGTCTAAGCAAATTACTACGTGTGAATGTGAAAATTATATTAATTTTATTTAGGTAATTTATTTTTAAACTGAAGAAGAACAGTACATCCAAATGTCAAAAAGATTCTTTTGGTCGTGGAGAACACGTTGTGCCACTTCAAAACATTCAATGCGGATTGTTTTCCAATGCGTTAAAAGGAGACGGTCTATAACATCAACAAAGTGAGCTCTATGCATCACGCTATCGAAAATGTTCACATTTGGTGTATTCCTTTTAACTTGTAGAACCGTCTTCAGAACCGATCAAAACAGTTTTAAAAGGAACACCAAAAACAGTGGGATTTGCCCGTTGACAAGACATTTATAAGATTTGAAACAGATTTGTTGTTCTTTGTTTGGTTTTTGTTTTAGTCATCCGTGGTTTATATTAATTTTTTCGTGTTAATTATTTAACCACAGTAAATTATTACAGATATTTTTCAAATATAACCAAGTATTTTTACTATTTGCCTTTTGGCATATGTCATTAGTGTCAGAACACTTCGTGCACCTCCTTCGATGATGGTGCATGAGAGGCAAGGGGAGAGGTAACAGAACGGTTCTGCAGAACAACTCCACTATAAAAGGAACACTTACGGTGTCGTTATGGGCGGTTCTAAAGCATAAAAGGAATACACCAATTCAGGCATTCTTTTTCTAATCTCCTAACCTGCTAGTGTTAAAAAGCAATTAATTTAAACGTATCGAGCTGGCACGACGATTATATATTTTTATTTTAGGTAATTTAATTTAAGTATATTACTTTTTAGCTCCAAATGTATATAACATTCCATCAGTTGTTGGTGACAAAGGAGCTCCTGCATACACAATTTCAGGCAGAAATAAAGAACCCGTAGATGAAAGAGTGAAAAATCCTGGACCAGGACAGTATAATAATGTTGATCCTGAAAATTACAAGGCCCATTCTCCTGCTTACACTATTAGTGGCAGAACAAACATCCCCAAGGACGATACTATTCCTGGACCTGGTGTATATTCTCCTGAAAAGGTAAAGAATGATCGCCCAATGTAGGTTAGATTTAATTGTAACCATGGAGAAGGTTTTATTTTTTCCACGACCGTTTAAAAATGCTGTTTTTACTCTATTTTAGTACGCCACACAAAGTGGTAAAAAGTAACTTTTTTAACAGTTTGACCTCTTTTTCACACTTTAAATGTTTTGTTTTAACGCCTACTACAATTTATTTACATATGAATTTATGCAATGCAACAGTAAACGCGACATCAACTGAAATGAAGCTAAAGTTACCTTTAATTTCGCCATTATTTGTTTTTGTTAGTCAAGAAGTTGATTTCTGGCCAAAAATAGTTAAAAGTCTCCTAGAAAAATGGTTGATGGCTTAAACGACCCAGAATGGCATTAAGAAAAAGACGTATTTTAGATTTTTCTGCAAAAAAAATTACGATGGTTATTAAAAAAACTTTAAAAAATAGTTGTCCAGCTTTTTGCCAAAATCTCAAAAAGTATAGGTGACAGTATAAATATTATAAAAACTTATAAAAAAGCAAGAAATTTTAGTACAAAAAGTTCTTAATTTCCGGAATTGTAGCTCCATTATTTATAATTTTTATTTAACGCTAAAAATCGGTTTTTGCGCGGTGGTTTCGGCATGCGCGATACGCCGCTGTAGTGAGCATAGGTTTTAAATAATGTTTTTATGTAAATCAATATTAGTTAAAATTTTTAAAAAATCTAAGTTGTATCCAGGGGCGGTCATATCAACTTTCCGAGCTACAAATGATGTGGGGCCATGGCCCCAATGGCTCCCCTTATGACCGACCCTGGTTGTGTCAACATTTTTTAAACAGTTGTTTATTCATTAATTATTAGTTTTTTTAAGAGGGACGGATTGAGATTTTGTTTAAATGTCAACTTAAAAAACTCTAATTACCAAAATAATAAATTAAAAAGAAATGAATAATTTTATTTAGTACCTAAATAAGAAGAGCTCCACGAAGCGAAAAATTTATAAATAGTTATTTAGTCTTTTATACCGCCTGTTATGACCAATGAAATCCGTAAAAAAAAATAAATAACTTTTTGAAAAATGTTGATACAACTTTTATTATTACTAAATCATATTCTTTAAAGTGTCCAGATGGCACCAAATTTTTTTAAATTACCTATGCTCGCTACAGCGGCAGAGCGCTGATGCCGATACACGCAAAAGCCGATTTTCAACGTAAAATAAAAATTATAAATATTGGAGCTACAATTCTGGGAAGCAAAAACTATAGGCTATCACCTATACTTTTTAAAATTTTGGCAAAAAAATAGAAGGCTATTTTTTCCTTAACTTTTTGGTAATAGCTATTGTATTTTTTTGCCGAAAAATGCAAAATAATACGCCATTCCGAATCGTTTAAGCCATTAACCATATTTTTAGGAGACTTTTAACTATTTTATCGCAGAAAATCAACTTTTCGACTAGACTTATAGTTATGAAGACATTAATTGTTTCTTAAAAAGAAGACCTTGATTTATTGTTGCAATTTAATGGCCGTTCTACAAAAATTAAAATTTAATAATTTAAATACATCAACCACCCATGTATAAAATGTTAATTTGGAACGTTTTTATACGGTCGTAGAAAAAATATTGTATGCAATGCATAAAGTGTCTTTTTTACTCAAGAAATGGCCGCACTTGTCTGACGGCTCGTGCTGTCAAACTTCCCAATCTTAAAAAAGTATCACTTCATGCACTTGTTACATAAATCACTATTATTTTAACCTAGAAAAACAATATATTTTTTATTAACTCTTTAAAAGAACGAAGTGACTAGGGGCACGTTGATGTGCCGCGATTATTTTTTACCGGGCACGTGTATGACGTCACTGCTGAGCGTGCCATTATTCATCATCAAAGTTGAAATTCAAACTATCCTTAATTTGGCTATATTCCGCCTTCTTTTGCACAAAATTCTTGATATAACACTAAATTGGCATACAATATTTTATGAACATCCTTAAAAAACCTCTTTTTTATTTATTTTACACGTTTTTTTATTAAATTCTAATTTTTTACGCTTAAAACGCTGCAACCATGCATACACCTATGTGTATAGTGGTTTCAAACATGGCGACTTGATTTAAAGCAAACCTTTTATTATATTAATAAAGAAAGGCTTATAATCAGTAAAAAACAGGTTTTAAAAGGTTTTTAATGTAAAATGAAATATTGTGTGCCAATTTAGTGTTATATTAGGAATTTAGTGCAAAAAGAAGGGAGAATATAGTAAAAATAAGGATAGTAGACAGTAGTGACGTCATACACGTGCCCGGTAAAAATAATCGCGGCACATCAACGTGCCCTTAGTCACTTCGTTAAAAGAATGGGCTTTCTAATAAACTAATAAAAATAATCTAATAAACTAATATAAATAAATAACAAATATTCCACTAACACATTTATAGGTTGTGTCTCATTTACGACATGCTCCAAGTCATTCATTTGGTATTCGTCATTCTCCATATTTGGGTTCCTACAATATGTTCCTACAAAAAGACAAGACTTATCTTCTTTTCTAACGGTCGAATGGCTACAGAATTAACTGCTTAAAACAACTGCTATCACTACTAACCTATAAAGAAAGCTATATGGTAAGTTTTTTGTCAACTCACCAACAAATTTTAAAAATTTTCAGCTCGAAAAAAAATTCGAAAATAATTTATGTTCTGAACTTTTAATTTTTGTTAACTATATCAAATAAAGGATTAATTGATGATAGCTCTGCTCCTAGAGAAATCACAAACTAGTCAGCGCCAATCAGATTTTACAAATACGTCCGGTGACCATGCAGTTGGCAACCTGGTCATCTGACTAAATAATAATACCCGATTGGAGCTGACTAGTTTGTGATGTTTCTACAAACAGGCCTAATAACAAATTAAGTTTGATTTAAAACTGGTGCCACAGTAGAAATGCCAGTGATTGGTGACAATGTATTTTATTAAGTAAGATATGGCATTTCATCATGGTAGGATAAGTTGGAGTCGGTTTGAGCTACTTCTCAGAACCAACTCTTCAAAACCAGCCTAACCAATTGGAAGAATTTTCTGTGGGGCTATTTAAAGTCGTTGGTCTACGCCAACAAGCCAGAGACCCATAGACGCCTAACTATTTAAAAACGAATATCGAACGCAAAATTTGTGCGATTTAGCCAAATATCTTGGCAAAGAAGGACCAAAAATAAGTCCATTGGAGGCGCATTTGTGTCCATGGTGTCCACCTGATTAGTGAACTTTGCTAGAAGTGAAAATAATTTAACATTTTTTAGAAAATAAACATATACAACAGGGTGATTCAAAATCGATCACGAAACTTAAGGGGTGATTCAACTTGACAAAATACGGGTAGAGCTTCATATACATTTTTTGCAAAATGTCATTCGTTTTCGAGTTACAAGCCGTCAAAGTTCAATTTTTATTTTGGTTTTTTCGCCATATTACATTTATTTTTTCCCAATCCAGATGATATTTGGCACACAAATCGAGCTTTGCAGATTTTAAAATTTTAAGACAAAAGTACTTTTTTAAATACCGCCTGAGGGCACCTTACCTAAAACCCAAAATTTATTTACATCATACCTTTTTTATTTTGATAGATATCGCAAAGCTGGGGCGCCATTTTATAGACAATCAAAAACTTAAAAAATAAGGTACTCTATTAAAGTCGATAAACCTCATCGTTCACCAATAGACATCAAAGTTTTCATAAATTTCAATCAAATTACCTACATACATACAGGGTGTCCAGTAACTCAACCAACAAACTTTACGGGGCGATTCTACAACAGAAAATAAGAAAAAAACTTCATATAAACATATGTCCTAAACGTCTTAGTTTTTGAACTATGGTGTGTTAAACATTAAAAAAACACATTATTCTTTTAAGATTTGGTTTTAATTATTAATAAATAAACTTATTTTGATTGTGTGTCAGTAATTTTTACTATTCTGTGTTTTTAGGTTGTTTTAGAATATCCACCAGCTCACAGTTTTGGAATCAGACACTCGCCATATGCTGCCCATTACTAAATAACGAAGAATCCCGAATCCGACTCGACTGTCGTCTATATCGTTTCTATCTTTTCAGGCGCAGATTTTTTCATGCTTATATAAGCTGGTACATCGTAAAAAATATATAATATATATTTTTTATTTTTAGAAAACCTGTTAATTCTGCTGTAAATAACCATTTTGCTTAATAGTGTTACATTTGTAAATTGCTCTAAATGCGCAAATATTGTTGAAAATGCAAAAAATATAGACAAAAAAAAACAAAAATGCAATATTAGGCGTTATTTTTGGTATTTTACAAAGCACAGAACGCAGCTTATTAATAATATATAGGCATGTTCCTTTTTTTACACATTTTACAATGTTTAGGTTATTTGTAACATTTACCATGGTTATTAACGTTTAATTTTAATAAACTTAAAAAAAACTGTGTGCGTTTTTATTTTTAAATACATTTTTAATTTGCGTCAACTACACGAGCTAAATGCAAACAAAAATACCATTTTATTGCAACTAATGATGTATGTTCACTTTTAGTTGCACAATTACAGATTTTTACCAAAAAAAAAACAATATTAGCTTTGTTCGCGGGTTCGATTCTGAACCGGTTCTGGGACTATTTGCATGCGCAGTGAAAAAAGCAGCGTTCGCGGTTAGTAAAATCCTGAAATTTTAGTAACAGTTCTGTGTTCGCGGGTTACAATGGAATCAGTTCGTTATCGGTTCGTTACCTGATTAGCAGTCCTGGGTTTTTGTTGGAACTAAAAGTTCATTTCGGAATTTCATGCGCATTGTCGACATGGTCAGCTGTTTTCTGTTTTTGTGTTACAGAAATAAACCATTGTATTACAGTTTATTTGTTTCTGTCACTTTTTATGCGGGTTAATATACCTGTTGAATATTTTTTTATATTTTTGTGATTCTGAGCGTTATAAACCAATGATTTTTTATTGTATTCCGTATGAGTGTATGTATGCAATAAAATAAATAAAGATTCAATGGAAAATATAGATAATATTACAAGATTCTACCATTTCTTGTTGTTTGAATTTTATCTTTATAAATACACATACCTATGTTAAAAACGAGAGGAGGCAGGGAATCCCTCGTCTTCCGCCGAGAGTCCTCGAGTGGCGTTCGACAGTATAACAATTTACCTTTTTGTTTGTTTTTTTTTATGTAGTATCCAATTTAACCATGAAAAATCCTAACCAAAAGGCTAGGTTAGAATACATCCTCAGCTGTATAGAAAATCGTTCGCGGTAAATAACAATTCCGAACTAATAAATAACTAGACATGCGCTTTAAAACAATTCTAAATCAGTTCGGTTCTGGTTCAGAATCAGTTCATTACTAGACCCGCGAACAAAGCTATTAACAACCTATAACCTAACTCTTATGTGATGTAAGACAAATACAACAAATACCTACAAAGTTTTTGCCTTAAATTTAAGACACACAGAAATTAAATAAATCTACAGTATCCTGCACGAGGACTTGATATGACTCATATGTATGTAGCTACTCTTATAATAATTAATTGCGTATTTTTTTTGTGGAACATATAACAATTTTTAAGGATTAAACTAAACAGAACAGAATATACTATCAACCTGTCAATTTGTTAGTAGGTACACACCTTTTTGGTTAATGTTAATCTTTAACCGTGTTTATGTGGTAACTTAAAACTGCTATCAAAATCTAAGATTTATAATATACTATTGGTTGTATACCAAAGCTAAAAAGATTTTTTTGATTCTGTTTTCGGTGGGCTTTTTTACGAATAATTTCATCATTCAACCACTGTATGCGATGCTGTTTAACCATACATGTTCGGCAAACCCTGAGTGGCTTTCCAGTGACGAAAATTTTTGTGCGTCACGCTCCAGGGCTTGAAGCACTTGAACTGCTCTAAAAAGTTAGTCACTGGAACGCATCCTTAGACAAGGAAAGAGATATACTTTACGAAATTTTAAAATTTCGTTGTTTTTAACCTTTCTTGGCTGTATAATAATAATCTCTTTTTAATACCTAATTCCATTTTAAATAAATAATTTTAAAAAATCCATCTTTAACCATAAAAACCACGTTTGAAGCACAAAAACCAAAGAGGGGTTGGTGCATGAGGGGCAAGGGGAAAGAAAAACGGAGTAGCTCAGGTGCATAACACTTTCCGTCACTGGAACGCCATAAAGTAGAACGAAATGCTCCTGAGCTACTCGGGAGCGCTCTATTTGCGTCACTGGAACGCCACTCTGACTTCAACGTTTCAAGTAAGGTTTGTTCCAGCAGGCTGTCAGAAATGTTTGCAACCGTGCGGATTATGCGCACGTCAAATTTGTCGTTCCAGCAGTGCCATGTTTGTAATATTATACAATTGTTTGTTGTTCCAGGAGTAGTTTTAAGATGTTGGAAACATGTTGGAAACTGTTTGAAAAGTTTGCAAACTTTCTTCCAACATTACTGACAATTTTTAACATAACCTTTCTTGTATTGACTTATAAGCAGTATGCACGCCTTGTTTATTTTTCGTTCCAGCAGAAAACTGTCAGCCAACATTTCTGGCTAATGTTTGTAACAATTTCTGCGTTTTACGGTTGTTGCTAACATGTTTCCAACATTCTGCTGAAACAAACCTATTTTGTGTGTATTTGGTGTGCATAGTCAAAACAACACCTTATACAGTGGTCGGAGGCTTAAATTAAATATACCTACTGTAACGAAGTTACTAATTTTTAATTTCATTTTTAGTTATTATATTTTTAAGTCCGTTATTTTTCATAGAAATTGATCGTTTCTTTTTGTAAAATATAAAGTAGATCTCGGAGATTATGTTTGCATTATTAAATCCGGTACGCGAACCCGCGAAATAACTAATTAGGGAAAACAAAATAACCGTACTGCCGAATATCGCATCGGAGATTCCCGCGATACCCCGTGAAACTTGCAGTCCCACTGCCGTAAAGTTCGCGATGACGCGTCGAGAGTGGGGAGATCGTATACTTGAGCCGCTACGCGGGGTACGATCGACAGAACCTCACGTTCTCGAAGACCGACTAGTCGACAGCAGAGCAGCGAACGGGACCAGCCAGAGACAGTAAGCATACTAACCTTTTTATTACAGGGCGACTTGCTTTTGCAGGTGCAGGGTGCGTGGAGAAACTACCAGGGTGGCAGAGTCTTTATACTGTTTGTCCGGTATCAACGTGTAGTGGGCTCCCGGTTGATACCTGGTTCGGGTCTATGCTGGCGACTCACCCCATAGATCCTCTCGTCATTTTCGATACTAGTGTGTGTGCTCTCCCGGCTAGTATCCATCCCTACTGTTCTCCGTAAATTGCTTTTGTCCGGTATCAACGTGTAGTGGGCTCCCGGTTGATACCTGGTTCGGGTCTATGTTGGCGACTCACCCCATAGATCCTCTCGCCATTTTCGATACTAGTGTGTGCGCTCTCCCGGCTAGTATCCATACTTTTTTCGTCAATTGCTTTTGTCCGGTATCAACGTGTAGTGGGCTCCCGGTTGATACCTGGTTCGGGTCTATGCTGGCGACTCACCCCATAGACCCTCTCGTCCTTTTCGATACTAGTGTGTGCGCTCTCCCGGCTAGTATCCGTTCGTAGTTTTCACGCACCTGACCATCGGAGAAAGCAAGAAGCCTGATAAACAGCTGTCATTATCTGTTAGGTCCTTGGTGAAATTTTCCTACCTGTTCCCCACTTTCCGTCGAGTAATAACCGATATATTTACGACTCCGCGACCAAATCATTAGGGGTGGTTTAGATTTTAAACAGGACAAACGACGCGCATTACCAGGTTGGGTTTTATTTAGATTTAGGAATTAAATTTAAGAACTAGGTTTGTATGTAATAAACACGACCTCAATATATCTATTCTCATTGTTCTTTTTAAAATTGCGAGTTTTATTTGTGTTACTCCCTATAGAACCTTGGAGAACCTTTCTCCACTGTCTAAAAGCTACCTCAAGGTATAGTGGACCCTTTACCACTTTAAATAACTAAGGGTGGCGCCCGAGATATTTCTACAAACGCGCCAAGAACGATAGTTTTCCATAACCGCGGAAAATTACCGTTACAAATTTGGCGCCCGAGCAGGGACTTATTTTTTTCTAAACCGAGGGTTGCGCATGCGCGGAATAAAATTTTGAGATACATCGTTTTTCTGACTAATTTGGGGTCGTAGATTATTAATTTGACACTTTTATCTACAAAATCCGTATATTTTGGGAAATACCGCTCAAATTTTAAATTGGACCGTAAATTTAGATATTTTAGATAGAGGGGAGTCCGAAAACCGATATGCGCAAGAATCGTTCTGCGCATGCGTGAACAGAAAATCGACGAGACACCTCTTTTCCGAGTAATTTGGGGTCGCTCTCACCGAATTTAGAGGTTAGAACTTTCAAAACCATATATTTTGGCCGTTACCGTAAAATTTTTGCTTTTTAAATGTAATAATTTAATAATAATTAATAATATAATCATTTAAGATCTTAATTTGTCCGCTACACCGTTATTTTTAAAATCCATACTGCGCATGCGCAAACTTAAAAATCGTCCCATACCTCATTTTCTACTAAACCGACGGAGTAGAGTCCAAATCCGGTAGTAAAATTCTATTAGGTATCACCGTTTAGAAGATATCTGGTCTTAGTTTGTCTGTAGGAGTAAAATAAATAGATTTGGTATTTTTGTTGGTCATACTTTCAGAAATATATTTGCTTTTGTCCATTTAATTTGACCATGACTGAACCAAGGGATGAGAAGGCCGAATTTCAGGTCTCGACGACCCTGCCACAAGGGACATCATCGATTCCACCTGCCCCACCTCTACCGCCAGTGCCACTGACGCTAAATACAGCTTATGGAGGAGACACCCGTGTAAGCTGGGTCTACCAACTAAGGAAAGGCGACTTGGTAATGGAGCTGATGAAGTTTGGACTAAATGCTGAGGGCACCGTAGATGAGCTCCGGAAACGACTAATCCAGTTCCTGAAAGTAGGAAGAAGCTCACCTCAACCCAGAAGCCAGCCGCCTAGTTTCCCCATGGTCTCAGTGAGCGGTCCGCCCACCATACACCCTCAATCCGTCCCGGCGCCGACACTATCTTTGGTCACCCAGACGACGACGACCGTCACCATGGGATGTACGTCCAGCCTAAGTCGAAGGCAGACGCCCGTCCCCGTCACCATTCCGTTCACCCATTTGACGACATCCGCCGGACCATCCTTCACTACCACATGGCCCTTTGTTGGCCCACCAACAAGCTTCGTGCCGCCACCAGTGACGACGTATGCATTCCCTCCGAGTCATGTCTCGCCAGCACCAACATCCACGTCAGTTGCTCCACAAGGTGTTACTCCGACCAACCGACAACCAATAAAGATCCACAAGTGGAACGTCCACTTCAATGGGCAGGATGATCCAGTAACATTTCTGGAACGGCTGAAGGAGATTTGCGAATCCCAGGGCGTTCTGTTGGACCACGTGTTACCCCATCTGCCCGAGATCTTGAATGGAGAAGCCGCCTTATGGTTCCGTAACAACCGCCATACCTGGACGACATGGAGTGAGTTTGAGAATGCTTTCCGCATCTTCTATTTTCCCGGAAACTACGAAGTGGACCTGGAGGCCGAGATAAGTCGCCGTCTGCAACGCCACGATGAGCCCGCCTCCACCTATATTACCGACTTACAGACGCTGATCCGCCGCCATGGAAACATCACACCGGAACAAGAACTACACTGGCTGTACCGCAACTTGCTACCGTCATACCGCCAATACATCCGAAGAAACGACTTCCAGGACCTAGTATCCTTTTCCAAGATCGTCAAGGAATTCGAGTTACTCAGCCAGGAATTACAGGAATCAACCCCGCTTCGCTACCCACTTCGACGCCCAGACAACCGGACAGTCGTCCCACCACACAACGACGACAGGGATACTACAAGATACCCACCGCCGCGTTATACACCGCCGAGAATACAGTCCCCTGTCCGCCCAACCCGGCCGAATCTGACACCTAGGAACACTAACCCACCGCTGGACCGACCCCGCACCGATACCCAAGCTACACGGAACCGGCAGGAGGTCACGTGTTGGAGATGTGGACAGACAGGCCATCTCCGTAGCCAGTGTCGATCTTCACCGAAGCTGTTTTGTTCTCGATGTAACAAAGAAGGCGTTATGTCTAGAGACTGCCAATGCAGACGGTCGGAAAACTAGAAAGGCGCTGTGTTGATCCGAGGCCGACACAGGATGCCGCCGACGCCTCGTTTGATTCCGTAGCCACAGGGGTACCCGACGACCGACCACATGTAACCGTTAGTTTCCAGGACCGATTGTACACCGCCTTGATCGATACCGGAGCTGCTAGCTCCTACATGGGAGAACTTCTTGCAGAACAATGCCGTTCATCAAAGACCCGGAAAGTAGCGCCGACCGTTGGCTATGCAAGAGTCGCAAATGGACAGTCCGCTAGAATTAAGGAAGCCTACCGGCTAAAACTGAAAGTTGGTTCAGAAACCGTCACAGAAATATTTAACTACCTACCTCAGCTGGCAACAGAAATTCTAATCGGCATGGATATACTAAGCAAATATCCTTTCCGTATCGAATTGCAAAGCTCTAATGTCTATCTGAACGACAGACTACTACCTAATCCGAACAACAGAGATCAAAGTAGTCCGCTGGAAGAAGTCTCAACTAATGAACGACTAACCCTAACCGACGATGAAGGGGCCCGCCTCAAGAAATTTTTGGACAAGGAATTACCAGAGTTTGAAACTTTGAAAGGGACCACTCCGTTAATAGAGCACCGTATTCATTTGACCGACCCGGAACCAATAAAACAAAGATACCGCCCGCAAAACCCGAGAATGCAGGCGATTATTAATGAGGAGGTCGATAAAATGTTAGAGGATGGCATTATCGAACCATCAGACAGTCCGTGGAGCTCTCCTATTGTCATGGTACGCAAGAAAGATGGGTCATACCGATTTTGTGTGGACCTACAACGGGTTAATAAAATTACCCGCAAAGATGCGTATCCATTACCGTATATTAATGCGATTCTGGACAAGCTAAGGAAAGCCCGATACATATCTAGCATTGATCTTAAACAGGGGTACTGGCAAATTCCCCTTGCTTCGGAAAGTCGACCGATTACTGGTTTCACCGTACCATCAAGAGGACTATTTCAGTTTAAGGTCATGCCCTTCGGCCTGCACTCCGCTCCGGCTACTTTTCAAAGGTTGATGGACAGGATAATTGGACCTGATATGGATCCGTACTGTTTTGCCTACCTGGATGACATTATAGTCCTTAGCGAGACTTTTGAAGATCATTTGAAGCATCTTAAAGAAGTGTTTAACCGATTGAAAGCTGCCAATCTGAAACTGAACCCCGAAAATGTCAATTTGGGAGACGTTCCCTGAAATATCTGGGACACCTTGTCACCGCCACTGGTATCCGTACCGACCCCGACAAGGTCCGAGCAATACTGGAGTTGCCAACGCCAACAAATGTTCGCGGCGTCCGACGATTTTTAGGAATCGCATCCTGGTACCGAAGATTTGTTCCTGGATTTTCACAGATAGCTGCACCGTTAAACCGACTCCTTAAGAAAGGAATCCGCTGGAATTGGACATCCGAACACGACGAAGCTTTTCTTGGTCTTAAGAAGTGCCTAACCAGAGCACCAGTGCTGGCTTGTCCAGACTTTAGCAAGCCCTTTGTTCTGCAAACCGACGCAAGCGACAATGGTTTGGGCGCTGCTCTGATACAGCACGACCAGGAAGGAGATCATGTCATTGCTTACGCCAGCCGCAGTTTAACGGCAACTGAGAAGAAATACTCCGTCACAGAAAAAGAATGTTTGGCCATAGTCTGGGGTATCGAGAAAATGCGCCCCTATCTAGAGGGATACCGTTTTACTGTCCTGAGCGATCACCAGTCCCTTCGCTGGCTACATTCTTTGAAGAGTCCTAGTGGACGCCTTGCTAGATGGAGCATCTTTTGCAGCAATATGACTTCGAGATCCGTTATCGTAAGGGAGTTCTAAACCGAGTGGCTGACGCCCTGTCCCGGGATCCCGTACCAAACGAGCTTCCCATTGAAGAGGCTGATCCGCTGAATACCGTTGAAACCGAAGGAAGTTGTCCATGGTATACGAAAAAGAAGTCCGAAGTGCAGCTTAATCCCGAAGCATATCCCGATTACTGCATCCGAGAAGGAAGACTATATCGTCACTTTTGGGACTCCGCTGATTTGACCGAACCCGAAATGACCGACCCATGGAAGTTATGTGTCCCTAAGCCGACAAGAATGCGTGTGCTTGAGGAGAACCATGATGCACCAACCGCCGGTCATATGGGCATTGCCAAGACCACCGCCCGCATTGCTCTCCGTTATTATTGGCCCGGTATGTTCCGAGACATTGCAAAATACGTCCGAGAATGTAAGTCCTGCCAACAGTTTAAATCATCTCAGCAACAAGCTCCAGGCAAGATGCAACCATCCAAGAATCAGAATCCTTGGGAAACTGTTAGCACCGATTTAGTTGGACCGCTGCCAAGGTCCTCAAAAGGTAACAGCTACTTGGCTATCTTCCAAGACCGTTTTACGAAATGGATAGAATGCCGACCTATTAGGAAAGCCACCGCCAGAGCTGTCAGTCAAGCATTTCACGAGTTGATCCTGACGCGATTTGGCCGTCCCGACGTTGTAATTTCAGATAACGGCACCCAATTTACTGGACACGTCTTCAAGGAAATGTTAGAAGAGTATGGCATTCAACACCGCTTGACTCCGCCATACACTCCCCAGGCTAACCCTGTTGAACGAGCCAATAAAACACTGAAGACCATGATATCACAGTTCTGTGATCATGACCATAAGAAATGGGATGCCCACCTACCGGACCTAGTATTTGCTTATAACACGTCACGAAATGATTCAACTGGGTTTTCCCCGGCTTTTCTAAATTTTGGTCGCGAGATAAAACCGCCGAAAGCTCTATTTCATAACGGACCACCACCGTTCAATAACACTACCGACCCGTCCGATACCACCGATCCGTCCGACATACCTGAAATAGACCGAGTTACCGCATTGACCAACCGGATGAAGAGACTTCAGGAAACTTACGAGCTAGTCCGTGTTAATTTAGCAAAAGCGTTTAATACTCAAAGTCGTAATTACAACCTTCGTCACCGCGACTGGAGATGTCACGTAGGCGACCGAGTTATGAAACGTGAACACTATCTGTCCTCCGCCGCGAAAAATTTTGCCGCTAAACTAGCTCCGAAGTACTCCGGTCCTTATACCGTGACAAAGGCTATTTCTCCCGTGGTCTATAACCTTAAATCCTTATCAGGTAAAACTCTCCGTCACATCCACATCAAGGACCTAAAACCCGCACACTATTAATCTCACTTTATTATTTTACTTAGCTATGCCAGGAAATGGAGGAAGACTGCCAGGTGAACCACCACGAGGCGCGCCAACCGCACCAGTTATTCATCTAAAATCCGAGGCCAAGCGCGTGCAAGCGGAAGCTATTCGCCGAACAAATCAATTAAAAGCTTTTGCGCGGAATGGCAACGGCAATTTCAAACAGGACAAAAACATAGCCCCGCCCATTTAATAAGCCCTGCTTCAGATCATAAACCAGAAACTGCCAAATTTAGAAGACCCTCCTGTGCGACTACACCCAAAGCTTCCCAATCGGAGACAAAATTGGATCCCATCGGGCAGAGAGCCCCCTGCCGTCCGGCCCCGTAACCGCGGGAAACTCTGCTCCAGACCAGGGGACCCCATTAAATCGGGACAACAACCACAGCCCGCCAATTTAGCTTCTGGACCCTCACATATGTCTACTCAATCCCTTGGTATGGACACAACCGAACCGACATACTATTACCAAGACATCGACAAGTTCGATCCACTGACTAATCCGTTTGGCACTCAACAACCGAAGACTGCCACACAGTTTCCCTCTTCCTGCCTGTCGATAAAGGATTATGTTGGAGATGTGGATACCCCGGACATCAACGCAACCGATGTCAAGGAACTCCGATCTTATTTTGTTCCGCCTGTGGAAAATTTGGAGTCATGTCCTCTAAAATGTATTTGGAATCTACGGAATCTAAAGGACGGACGAATATTGCCAGCCGACCGAAGCTTTAAAAATGTCAGAAAGCTCCACCGTTCACCGTACAAAAACCGAAAAGGATCCTCTGCTGCCCACCATGGATGTCCGAATAGAAGTTCGATTGGAGTTCAATGTTGCCGTCACGAGGTTAAGTATAATCCTTGTCCGACTTGTGGATGCCCGTATGCAGGAAGGTTACGAGAATGAGATGACTACCCAGCCTGCTTCCTGTGGCCGTATTCCAGAAGGAAGATGGTTGAGTTTCTTATTATAGGTTTGATTAATATTGAATTATTTTATTTTTAGGTTGACTTTGTAATTACTTAGAATTGTATTTATAGGTAATATTCTGTGGGTTGGGATAAACTATTTATTTTTGTTTCGAACCGCGTACCGCGTAGATATATATAAAAAAAAGTAAAGTTCCTTTCTTTTTTCCGTAAGCAGAAGGGGTGTGTAACGAAGTTACTAATTTTTAATTTCATTTTTAGTTATTATATTTTTAAGTC
>JACEGR010009098.1:0-29783 GCA_014170235.1 Listronotus bonariensis
ATCGTAAAATTTTGGGGTTCATTATCACTGTTATTTATGGTGGTCCGCCATTTTTAATAATTTTTATTCAATTTATTTTTACACAAGGATTTTGGGGTTTAAATATATTAAAGTATTTCCATAACACCCTGTATTTTTCGGAAATTAAATTCTCTACAAAAAGTTCTCCTAATTTTTTTGTAAACCTTCCCGTTCAAAAGTTATTACGTGGCTAAAGGATACAGTTTCATAATGTTAAGGTGAATTTATTTTTTATTAAGAATTTTATAACTCCTTAACAAAAAAATTTTATGATACGCGTAACTCATAATTTTGTAGAAAATTCACTGCTCTCCAAAAATGGTCTCTTATGAACCTTTAGGTAGGTTAAAAACCCGCTAATAATAACACAGTAATTTGTTTTAGGGATTTATCTCGAGAAACATCGTCAACCGATGTTTTTGCAAAACCATGGAAAACTGACAATAAACATCGCAACAAAAAGAAGAAAGAAAAGCTTAGACGAGTGTATGCACAATTGGATCAGCATTAACATTTTTTATTTTTTAAGACCAAGACCATTTTAAAATAAATTATTGTATCGTCTTTTGTTAACTTTATGTTTTACATGGGGTGCAATAAACGCAGTTTATAGAGTGTATGTGTACATTACATATGTCCTTATAATTGGTTGTGATTTTTATTTAAATCTTATTTGGCATTAAATTTTTTATTTAATATATTTTTAGGACTAGCAGTTTTCATTTTATGTATGTCGATGATAAAAATAATCCCCAGCCCGCCAGACATCATTAGGTATGGTGTAAGATTAGTCCATAATGAATATTTCCAGTTTTTGCTATTATTTCAATAAATATAACTTTTATTTAAAAACGTAAAAAGTCCTTTATTGTTTAGATATTAAAACTGCTTGATCAGGATAAATTAGTTTTGGGCGATTCCGCTATAGACGATTTTCGACATTAATCTTTAAAATCACGTTGTTTTCTCCTTAATTTAAGTGCAAAGAAGAAACTGAAAATAATATTTAATTTATTTTTATTTGATTTTATTTCATATTTTCTTTTTTGGTACGTTTGAAAACAAAAAAATCGAAGAATTGGTACAAATTGTAAAATCATACCCAAAACACTGGCGCAAAACAGGTGTTGCTAAGATTTGACTTTTCGACGAATATTAACGTATTTGAAAAAGAAATAAATAATATAAGCGACAACAAAAGTATACCAGTGAGTAACAAATACGATTTGATCTCTCATTTTATTCCTATATCAATAAAATTAATGTTTATTTTCACTTAAATTAGACTGGTTGCACCCGCGATAATTTGATGTTGCACCCGCGATTAACATAAAAATGCATAATTCATTATTTATTTTTGCTTTGTTTAGAGTTTTTATTTTATGTATTTTGTTACTTAAATACCTTACAAAATATTTAGGCATAACCAGGGGCGTTCATAAAATGAGATTAATATAAAGTAAAAATATTAAAATCTAGACGTTAAAAGACTTGTTTTATTTAAAATATTTTTATTTAATTACATGATACTAATACATATGTCTAAATGTTGCACCCGCGATAATGGAATGATCCTTTTACTAAAAGTTCAAAGGGTAATTCAGAAAAAGTGAAAAATGCTTAAGACTAAAGTACCCTTATTATGTATCAAAATATTTAAAAGAGAAGTTCTTTAAAATCAAAAGGTTTATCTAAATATTTAGTCCTGAATCCTACTAAAATTTTTACTTTTTTATAAAATTCTGATTACTCTACTACTACTACTGTAATATACATATATTTTTTTATTGTAGTTTAATATATTTTTTTTAAATGTAGCTATATCAACGATTTATTTCACAACAAGATGTTTCACCTCCATAAGCCCCCGTATAATCACTTAAGAGCCTACTTTTTCGCAATGGGCACCAATTGGGGCTGGGGTCAAATCTTGTAGTTACACACGGAAAACGCTGTATGGCGCTGGAATTGCTTCTTTGGGGCTTGGGCGAAACCTCGAAAACAGATGTCACCGTTGTTTTACATAGTCTCCAAAACGGCCGCAAGATGATGCCATAATAAAATCAGCGTCGTCTCAAATTATTTATTCATTTAAGGTTACTATTGCACTACCTACACAGTATGTACCTACCCAAATAAATCTAATGTATATGTTGCCGAATATTACTTATGAATGATAAAACTATAACCACTAAACAATATTTGTATATGTTTTTGTTTAAAAACTAAAAATTATTTAATGAATGCCATAATATTATTATCCTTACATAGTATAAAATAAAGTCCCTTTTTTGGTCTGTCTGTATGTATGCTTAGATCTTTAAAACTACTCAACGGATTTTGATGCGATTTTTTTTTAAATAGATAGAGTGATTTAAGAGGAAGGTTTATGTATATAATATTATCCAAAAAACATATACAAAGTGTTTAAAAAAATTGTTTATATTTAAAATTTGATATTGGTTTTAATAGTCGTACCAAATTTTGATGCAGTCCTTTTTAATGGATAGAGTGATTCAAAAGGAAGGTTTATATGTATGATAATATCCAAAAAAAACATATACAGAGTGTTTAAAAAAATTGTTTACATTTTATATTCGATATTACTTAACGGATTTTGATGTAGTTCTTTTTAATAGATAGAGTAATTTAAACGAAAGCTTTATATGTACAATAATATAAAAAAACAAAACATATACAGAGAGTTTAAAAAATTGGTTTAATTTAAAAATTGATATTACTCAACAACAAACAAAAAAAGTTCTTAAATAAATTTAAGCTTACAACGTGATAAATGAAAATCTAATTTACACATATGAAGCACTACGGGATTTATCTGAATGGTATTAGCGGCCTAGGGATGGAAAAATTTCACTTTTTAAAAGAAAGGGAAATTTTACTTAAAATTTTAATGATTATTCTGAAATTTTGGAAATTCAAGTAAAATTTCGGAAATTTATAAAATTTAAATGAAATTTCAGACATTTATTAAAATATTGAAAATTTTAAATTTGCTAGAAAAATTACACTAAAATATCTTGAAAGTTTCATCTTGTACAACAAAAAAGGATGTATGTGACTAATCCAATCAGATGTGTTTACATGCAGGTATTCACATTAGATTGTCTCTATTCTCTGATTCTGTATATATATATATATATATATATATATATATATATATATATATATATATATATATATATATATATATATATATATATATATATTGCTGGAAAAATTGTAGGTTATAAAGGTTTAAAGTATAACAAAAAGTATTCTTAATATTACATGTTAACTTTTATTATATATGCTGTATTCTGTATTTGGAAATTTTACAATTAAAAACATATTTTTGAGAGAGCATAAAATCTTGACAATAATAGGCCTAAATATCTTGAAATGCTTTAGGTTCTTTCAAAAAAACTCAGACTCAGATCCTTTCTACCGACTGTCCACGAATGGGGTTTACAAGAGGAAAAATTAACCAAAAATGTCATGTTTTGAAAAAAAGTAATTCTTCATAAAAAATGTAATAAAAAAGTAACTAATGACAAACTTCTGATTTGGATAGTCCTGTGTTTCAATATTTTAACACAAAGTTTTGTTTTAGGTTTTAAATAAATTTACGTCATATTTTCATTACATTATTTAAAATTACCTTATTTATATACATACCTAATACTGTAAATCAAAAGACAGATATAATGTCTTCCTTAGAATCAAAAGAAAAAAAGCATATTTTGCGTAAAAAAGTATTAAAGTAAAGAAAAATGTATAATCGACTTTGAGTCGTGTCTACAAACTTTAATATTCTCAATAATTCTAAACCTTGTATTCGTCTCGCGTTATCGATTCATTGAGGAGTAGCTGTTAGCTGTTACTAACCGGACAATCCGACGCTGGCGCAGTGGTCGTAGCCCAATCAACAGCCGCGATGCTTTTAGTGAAGGTCGGACTTATCTGCGCTGATGCCACATTTTAGTTCAATAGTAAAATCTGTACCAAAAATCGTTGTGAAATAAATCGTTGTCTGTACTGATCCAAGGAACCGCTGCCGACCAAGGCTAATAATTTTTTAACAAGCTTTTTTAACTTACAATGTATGTAATAATGAATGTGTGTATGTTGGGGTCAGAGTTGGGCAGAATACTGAAAATCGGTATTCGAATACGAATATGAATACCGGAAAAAGAAAGTATTCGAATACGGAATATTTGAATACTTGGAAGAAAAAATTATTCCAATATATGAATACCCGGAATCGGTATTCAAATACTGGAAACAAAAAGATTCGAATAGTACTAAACAAAACCTATGAAAAAATTGAAGAGCAAAAAAAAGTCCTTACCTCTTTTTTTCCCTATTTTGCTTCCTTTTTCTTATTGAAATCATAACAATTTTAGTATTTGGAATACCACTTACACTTTTCGGTTTTCGAATACTCAAAACGCCGGTATTCGAATACAGAATCCCGAATACTGAGCAAAATAATATTCTGCCGAATACCGAATACCAAACACACAAATGTATTCGAATACCGGCAAAATGTATTCTGAATATTATTTAGAATACTGAGTATTCGAATACGACCCAACTCTGGTTGGGGTGCAACTCATTTTTGAAGCATTTATCCTCAATCAATTGTGAAGAAAAAGTGTAAAACATATTAAAGAAAATTAGATACCTACACGTCGTGCCAGCTACATACTACATTCTATCAATAGAGTTTTAGGGTGTTAAACACTAACAGGTAGACATTAGACAGAAAACCATGTATCAAATTCACTTATTGGCCATTGTAATTTTGAACTGGTACGAGTGTATAATTTTAATAAATAGTTGTATTATAGGTATAAAATATAAAAGACAAATATTTGCTTAAAATTTTAATTACTGTTTGCTAAAAAACCTAAGTTTTTAATAAAAGAAAATCCCAATAGATTTTTATAAGTAGAAAATAATGTTTATCCAACACTTACATATAATATCTACATAATTGATCAGATTTTGAGGATATAAAGTGTACTATAAGTCACTAGTGAGCTAAAGTACCCTTTAGCTCACTAGTGAATTATAGACTTTAGCTCACTAGTGACTTATACTAATTCTTTATTACTTCCAACATTTCAAAAAATACAAAATTTTGTTGCTGGTGTTGACAATGACAAGTAACAAATAATGGATGACGTTTTCAAATTATTTTCGATATTAAAAACGATTTATACGAAAGTGTTGGATAAAATTTTGTATTAGACACGTGAGTTATTACATATAAGTCTCTTATCTAATAAATAACTATTAATAGAGGATGTTTTAAAACAAATACGAAAAAATGTATATATATATATATATATATATATATATATATATATATATATAGAATTTTTTTCACTGCTATCATTGATATACGTATTAACAATTTTAATTTTGGCATTAGTAATTTTCAAGGTTAGTTTATATTTATAAGGTTGCGACACATCCTCAACTTTTAGGCGGTTTGAGGTCGGGGACGCAAGGAAGGGCACTCTACGGAGAAAAGTTGGCAAGACTGAGTAAAATCAAAGCTGATGATCAATCCAGTGGCGTCTAGAATTTGCGCATTTCATTTTGCATTGTTTTGGAAGTGATATTTGTGAAAGATGTAGTTCCAAATGTTTTTTATTTAAAGTAAAATAATTTACAACTTAATAATAATTAAAAACTGTTGTGTAAACGGTTGTTCTACTAATCCAATAAACTGTATATCTCCGGCACTGAACAACATGGCCGAAAAATGGGAGATGTGACGTCATAACACGTCAAAGCAATATGGCCGAATGTCGCGACCCTATATAGACCGACTTTGAGTAATTTTAACAATTTGTTAAATTTATCGGAATTTAGACGGCTGTCCATCAGAGCGGCTTTCCGTTCGCGGATGATAATTCAGCGTTTTTATTGGCGGGAATAGCATTTTAAATTTGCACTAACCAATCACAACGCTGAAATATCATACGCGACCGGAAAACCGCTCTCATGGACAGCCGGCTATAAGCGTGTTTCTAATCAGATTGGCTTTATTTTTGTAAAAATTTGGCATGTGTCAATTTTGATATGAATAGCTATTGTTCTCATTACTTACCTAGGGTTTTTTTATTATTATTATTTACCTAGGGTAAGAAAAATTAAATCTCTTTAGAGAAATGGAGTAAATAATAGCAATATTTTAGGTTGGTAGTGAAAAAGATCTTTTGTTTATTTAGTAATAAACATTGAGTAGTTAAGCACATGTTATTATCCGACTTTTTTTATACTTTAAACTTTTGAGTAAGTCTTACTAATTTTTTTTGAAGTCGGTTATTTTTTTTTTTAATTATCATTTTTTTCTTTTTAGTTTATTATTATTACTATTAAATCGGTGATTATTCACTAAAAACACTACTAGTACTCTTTTAGCGGTTAGATGCAGCCACGTGTCAATTAATTTATAAGCTTTTGACAAAAATGGAGGTTTAATTAAGGAATTAACTAACCATAACTCCCCATTTTTACTGTCTTGGGTTTTTTATATTATCTGTCAAAAGCTCTTAAATCAATATACCCGGGGCTGCAACAAGTCGATACACACGGGGATGCAGCTAAACGCTTGTAGAATACATTTTATCTGTCAAAAGCTTATAAATTAATACACGCGGGGCTGCAACAAGTCGATACACACGAGACTGCAGCTATTCGCTATTAACATACATTAATTGGTCAAAAGCTTATAAATCGATACTCACAGGACTGCAATAGGTCAATACACACGGGGCTGCAGCTAACCGCTTGTAGAATACATTATATCTATCAAAAGCATATATATCGATACAGGCGGGGCTGCAATAAATCAATACACACGGGGCTGCAGCTAACCGCTAGTAAAAACACTAATTTGTCAAAAGCTTATAAATCGATACTCACGGGGCTGCAATAAATCGATACACACAAGGCTGCAGCTAACCGCTTGTAAAACACATTATATCTGTCAAAAGCATATAATCGATACACGCGGGGCTGCAACAAATCGATACACACGGAGCTGCAGCTACCCGCTTGTCTTTTAGTTCGATAAAAAAGGTTATTTTACCCCAAGGTTGTCTATTCTAAATGCGCCCCTGATCTCATCCTTTATCACCGAACTTTATTCTTTTAGCATTAATCAATCTAGAGCCAGCTTATCCGCACGAACAACGTACGGCGGAAAGAAAAAATAGGTCTAGTATCTTTCTCCATCGCGATCCAGACTTTCTTTTTTATGGGACCGCCGCAAAAGTGCACTCTTTCAAATAAACAAATACATTTTTATTTGTTATCTTAAAATCGAAAAGAATATTTTATTAAAATTTCAGCTACCTACCAAGTTTTAAAACGTTCTGTATTTGGATAAGAGAAAAAAAAGTTACTATGTGTCCAGGGAGACATGCGTTAATAATTTTTATTTAAATATAAACAATAATACAAATAAATAGTTGAGGTATTTTTTTAGACTCTGGCCAAATGACCGCCGGCAGTTTTGCTAAATTATAAGAAGCGTCCAGCGGTTTTTATATTTACGGCGATTTTCATAAAAACCTCCAAAAATGTAAATAATTTTTTTTTTTTAATTTGTACACTTAAGTATGAACAACATTTTCGAAGGTAAGATATCATTTTCATGTTAAGCCTTTGCAGATATATAATTAAAAGTGTTAAAATACCCTTTTTCTCACTTTCATCAAGATTTACAAAAAGTTGTTCAAAGTTGTTTCATAAAATTTTTAGGATCAATCCTCCAAAGTGTTTGCTTTTAAATGACACCCATCACTTTTTGCGGAATAATGCGGAATTTTTGTTTTTAGAAAAAACCATACCTAATACAATCCTGTATGAAAAATGGTTAAGTTGCGAAAAAAATAAAAAGGCATCAGGAATAATGGAAACAATTAAAACTTATTTTGCATTAGATAATTGTTCAACTGACATTGAAGCAAAGCTGCTAAATAGCAGCAAGCTATTTTCTGCTTCGTTAGAAAGAATGTGGAACAATTGTGGAAGACGCCGAGATGCTTTTCTTAAAAAACATTCGACATGGTTACAAAGCACTCTTCATTTACCCTATCTTCAACCAAATATTCCAATTGAAGCAACTGACATGGAAGTGGATCCTCAACCAAGACCTAGTCGTGGAAGACCGCATGTGCCTTTTGAAGCTGCATCAAAAAAGACCAAATTGCGCAGAGTACAAGAGTTGTTGACAAATTATACGCCAGAAGAAATATGTTTTGCCACAGAGAGGATTAATTCCCAACGAAAAGAAATTCCTTCAGAGGCAAAAAAATTAACACCTGAAGACGCCTTAGCACTTTACCACGACCTAAACCTTTCGGTTGAGAGATATAACATTCTGCGTTCTAAGATTAATTCTTTGTATACAAACTGTTTTCCGAGCTATCACACTATATTTGAATGTAAAAAACATTTTTACCCTCGCAAATTATTGTGACTGACACTTCGGCTGAAGTTAATCTTCAAGAGCTTCTAAATAAAACTGCAGAGAGTATTGTAAAAATTCAGGATATTATAATACACTCTGACAAAAATTTTAAATTAATTTGCAAATGGGGGTTTGACGGTAGCTCGGGGCATAGTCTTTATAAGCAAAAATTTGAAGATAGTTTGTCAACAGATGAGTACATGTTTCTTGTCGCATTAGTTCCTCTTAGATTAATTGATAATGAAAATGGAGAAAGTATATGGTCTAACCCACGTTCATCATCATTAAATACAAATTGGGATTAATTGTCGATAAGCCAAAGCCCAGGTATGGTTCCACAAATGATGGAAATACTGCCAGGACATTTTTTAAAAACGTAGAAATTAGCTCTGAAATAACAGGTATCGACTCAACTCTAATTAAAAACTTTCAATTAATTTTAAGAGTACTTTCTTCAGGTTCTAAGATTAACGTACCTAAATTTCAGTCCTTACTTATTGATACTAGCAGAATTTATTTAAATTTTTATGAATGGTACTACATGCCTAGTACTGTTCATAAAATTTTAACGCACGGTTGCGAAATTATTAGCTTTTTGAACTCCCTGTAGGGCAGCTGGCAGAAGATGCTCTCGAAGCCAGACACAAAGAATTTAGAAAAATTTGTTTACATCACACACGAAAAGTATCGAGAATTCAAAGCAATACAGACCTCATTAGAACCCTTTTGATAACTTCTGACCCTAAATTGGCTTATCTTAGAAATCTGTCAAAAAACAAAACAAACCCATAACGTGGGATATGGATATTGTAGAATATTTAAATGACCATATAGAAACAGATTCGTTACTTTTAGAAAATGATAATGTACCCGAAGATGTTTAGTGTTGTAAATAACTTTTTTTTACCCTGTATAAAGACACCAATTTCTATTTAAACTATGTATAATTTGATAGGTTGTTGGTAAAAGTTATATAAATAAAACCAAAAAAATTGGTTACTTTAACTTTTAACTAGATAATGATTTTTGTCTTGATTTGTTTCACCCTATATAAAGACATCAATTCCTATTCAAACTATAATTTGATAGGTTGTTGGTAAAAGTGCCCATATATAAATAAAACAAAAAATTTTGTTTTTTTCACCTTTTCGGGGTCATCCCACCCAGGTCCGACGACCGCCCCCTAGGTGGTGCACTGCAGCCTGAAGGCTTATTGTATCTTGACCCTTACTCCTTCTCATTCACACACCATTCATTCCATAACTTGGATGGTTGTTGCTCGGTCCGCATCCCCGAGCAGAAACACCGTGTGCCGTTGCCCAAAACACCGCTGTCGCCGGACACCCATCCAAATTATGGGCGCGCATTCCACTGCTTAACTCCGGAGATCGACGCTCGCCGATACAACCGAAGCCACCACAAGCCCAAAAAACGGTTACTTTAACTTATAGTTGAATAATGATTTTTGTCCTGATTTGTTTCACCCTGTATAGAGACACCAATACACATTTTTTGTTTAAAATATGATTTAATGTTATTGGTTAAAGTGTCCATGTATAAATAAAAATTTAAAAGTGGTTAGTTTACCTTTTATCTAGTGATAATGATTTTTGTCCTGATTACCCCATGAGTTGCAATACTGTGCGTCGCCGCAAAAATAATAAAAATCTAAGTGAGTACAAAATCCAGATATGTATTTATGGGAACAAAATAACATCAGTTTTATTGGATACATATAACAATTGCTGTTTTTTTAAAAATGTGAGTTCTTAAAGTAGGTTAGATTTGACTTTGCCAGTTTCTATCAGAATTAAAAAATATTTAAATAAGTTGGACCACTTTATAAAACAACCGATGTAATGAAAACTGGCAAAGTCAAATCTAAACTACTTTAAGACCTCGCATTTTTAAATAACAGCGGTTGTTATTTATACATGTGTATCCAATAAAACGGTTTATTTTGTTTCTATAAATACATATTTTGATTTAGTACAGAACTAGGCACTTATTTAGAACTTCATGCTTTTTGCCGCGAAGCCCACAGTCAAGTATATTTTTAGTATTGAACTTGGCTCAGTTTTTTCATATTTATGTTTTGGTGGGATTATGGTATTACCTCGACTTTTTGGTCTACTTTTTTCTTATAGCCAATGGTAATTTAATATCCTCTACATTATTATCTGTAAAGATAATTAAAAAAAAATCTTGGTCTTTTATCATGATAAGTTTCCAACGTTCGCTGAACGGTAGGGCCAAGCGAAATAACAGGCTTGAAATTGAAAGTCGTGCCGCGTACGAAATTTCTCCATCGACGAACTAAACAAAAGACAAACGTCCAAATGGAATTATTTTAAATATTGAAATGGATACTATACATACTATGATTGTGTAACGAGTTTTATTGTGTTTTTATTTGTAGAACATAAACCATAAATAAAAAAATTAAAGTAAAAATCATTACCATTAGCATAATTGCGACTTGGTAAGTAAAAAAAACAGTTATTTCTCCATACAAGATGACCGAAAATCGATTTTTTCGGAAAAACCAGACATATACCTTTTTTTAAACAAATAATGAAAGATAATTGTTATTCACATCTAAAGACCAAATATTGCCCCTTTTAGTCGCCTGGAGTTATCCCGTTTTCATCCCCAAAGACAAAAATCCTTAAAAAATTACCGAAACTTTATTTTGGCAAAAATAATGTAAAATGCGTAAACGGAGTTTTTAAAGGTGAAAATCGAATATATATTGTACTCCACTTTCGCTTTAAATTAAGAACTGTGTGCAAAAAGAAGGCGGAATATAGTGAAAATAGGATAGTTCAAATTTTAACTTTGATGATGGATATCTCGAGAACAAAACGTTTCCGCCAAAAAATTCTTTCAGATTCGTAATAAGCGCCCCAAAACCCCGGATACCAAAATTCGCCAAAATCGGAGTTGCCGCAGGTTTCTGGAAAATTACCAGAATTATAGTGGCTTTAATTTTTTTTCGAAAACGAAGCTGGATACGAAAAAACTAAAAGACTGAAAAGTTGCATTTTTAATTGCTTAATCGAAAAAAATATAAAAACTTAGTAATAAGTCAGTGAGGAGCATATCCAATGACTTTTTGGCGCATTGTATAACGGTATAACCTCGAAAAAGAATGCGAAAGTAAACAGGGGAATCAGCGGATTCCGTAAAAAGGAGAAAAGCATGAGATGAGCATGAGTTTGAACTGCCGACCCACCCCTAGGTCGACAGCCAGGGTTATATTATGGAAAACGCTATTAAAACAACGGCCACCTTAGCTGAGTGTCTAATCACTCCTAAACTTAAAATTACTCAAATTACTTAAAATTAACCTATTCTTCTGTCAGTTTCGGTGGCCGTGTAAACGGCTCTTTTTTGAGAAATTTCACTACAATTTCATTTGGTAAATTGCGAGACAAATGTCATCGTCAAGCGGCAGTGGTTTATCTACGTTAAAATGGCAAATAGCCCTTGGTTTAGGTGCTGTCGGAGCCGTAGGTTTAGCATACTGGTACATGAAATCCAGCAAAAACCAAACAATACACACAGTTGAAGAAGTAAAAAATTATAATGAAGAAACCCCCTTTCAACGTGCACAAAGATTTAAAACTGAAGGGAACGAAATGTTTAGGCGAGGAAAATATGATGAAGCTATTGCTTCATATAACAATGCTATCGAGACCATTCCTGAAGAATACAAGACCGATTTAGCGACCTATTATCAAAATAGAGCTGCAGCCTATGAACAACTTAAAAAATGGAGCTCGGTCATTTCAGACTGTGAGAAAGCTATAGAACTAAACAGTAAATATGAGAAAGCACTTTATAGGTATGTGTTTGATAATTTATAGTGCAAGACTTAAAAGGTCTTTACTTTTTTGATATATTGTTTAAGTTTTTTATGGATAAGTAAATACTAGAATGTTTAAAAATATATATGTATGTGATGGTGTTTGCAGTGTTCTTGTTGCTATGATTAATTTTTATTTCTGCTGATTTGGTTTTTAATTCTTTGTGTAAAAAAAATGGATTATTTACAAAGCAATATTTACAAATTAAGTTACTTATACTATCTTAGTATTTAGAGTTTGGGTCTTTGTTGACTGTACCATGATAAAAAGAAGAAAGAATGGTAATGGCAGCATGGTAAACTTGGATTACTTTAAAAATAGTGTTTTCAATTATTTGAAACTGGTTATTGCGGCAATTTTTTTGGATAAGCTAAAATAAGAAACTAGTTAATAAATTGGGCAGGTCAAAAGTACAATATAGGTATTTTTTTGCCAATGAGTTTGTAAGATTATGTTAAGTTTAGTTTTTCCTCAAGGTTTTTAAACTTCTGGAAGGTTCTAATTTTAATTTGCAACCACTTTTTTCAGTTCAGGTTGTGGAACACCTTTTTAGGCATTACCCTTACTTTAAATTCAGGGTATGTTTTGTTAATTATCATCCCTGGAAAGTATTCCATTTCATCTGCTTCTAACAAGGGCAGTATCCCAGCACATACCTCTAGTTCTGTGTAACCCAAGTATCCCTCGCCGATTCTGATGAAAGTGCAGTATGTTGTAGTACATCAAAAATAAAAGACAGATATTATTCTTATCAGCCATTAAACACTTTTAAAATTTACATCCAAAAGCAAGCATCAACATTTTTTTTAAATATTTAGAGAACAAATTGAAATAAATTTACATAATCAAAACCATAATTTTCTTTATCAAAAAATCTATCAGCCCCTATTAATATTTTCTTAAGATATTTGAAAAAGAAATTAATGATGGATTTCAGTGTTGCATTCCACCCCTTAAAAGTGTTTAATGGCTGAGACAAAAAAGTATGTGTCTCTTATGTTTTGATGAACTACAACATATTGCAGTTTCATCAAAATCGGCAAGGAACACCTGGGATATTTTTCTTGTAAGTTTATCTTCATGATTTTTGTCAAAGGTACCTGAAAAGCTAAATCATTTCATAAGCAACTTAATTTTTCAGCAAATGTGTGTTGTCAAATGACACATATTTTGACAAAAAAAAAACAATCACAGGCCTCTAATCAAGTCTTGTCAAAGTTCTGTTTTCTGTTCATTTGCTAAAATTTATGCACCTGTGAAACTCTTATACTGGGTTAGTAAAAAGTACTGCAACTTTTAAATATCTTTAAAACCGCTAAAGCTACATTTACTAAACGTGTTTCTTCAATTTTTTTTTAATGAAATGCCCCATTTATTTTTATTGAATTAAATTGGGCCGATAAAGTTTAGTAAATTTTTAAAGATTTGAAATTTTGTCTCTATTACTTGCCAAGATCTAATACACTCCAATTTTAGCAAAAAATAATTTAGTGCTTAAATATCTCTAAAACTACAGCTGTGTTTACAAAATTTGGGATTTAGGGGTTTTTGGGCATGCCTAATTGATCAGCGATATCAGCATTGTTGCCAAATTTTAATAAAATTGCGGTGTTGTCATATCTCGGTTACTGGTAAAGATTTAATTTTAAAAATTTGGATTCTTACCAAAGTTGGCACGCTCCATTTATTGCAATAAAAATAAATAGGAAACTATTTAAAATAGCAAAATTATTACTTGAAGCGCACAACCTAAAAATCTAGCACAATGACAGTATTACTATTCAATTCTACTTGCCCAGGAATCTTTAACCACCAAAATTTGTAAACGCCAGCTTAAGCGGTTTTAGAGATATTTGAGCACATCTGAACTTTTTACCTAAAATGTGGTGTTGTCATATCTTAGCAGCTAGTAAAAATAGAATTTTAAAAATTTGTGGACTTATTAAATTAACCCTGTACAATTTATTGCAATGAAAATAAATGGGGCATTCTATTTAAAAAACGAAAAAGATACGTGTAGCACAAAAGAGGGAAATCTGGCAACGGTACCGATATTATTATTAAATTCTTCATGCCCAATACCATTCAGATACCAAGTTTGATAAATGTAGCTTTAACGGTTTTAAAGATATTTAAAAGTTGCAGTACTTTCAACTAACCCATAACCCTATGTTGGTTCTTAGTATTAGTTTAGTTCGTATACTTTATGAAGACAGTAAAAAACTGAAGATATTTTTTGATAAACTCGAACCTTACACCTTTAAATATGCTTGTCAAACAGTTTATTAATCCAAATTTTCGTTAAACATGTCGAGATATTTTAAAAGTTAATAAAAATTCTTATTTGACAAATGTGTTCGACAATAATTTTGATTGTTTACCTGCCACTATAGACCTGAGTCAAATTTTCTTGCTAAACGCATTCATCGGACTGGTTTAAACCGTATTCAAAAAATGAAAATATAAATATTAGAATCAAGAAAATGTAGGTTTTCAAACCGTTGCATCACAGTCCAATAAGCTTTTAGGTTATGATTATGATTTTTATTTTTTAGGCTTAATATGTACTTAAGTTTACACCGGATATAAAAAATTTCACTTGCCATTTACATTCATGGTAAAAGTTTACAAAAAATGACTGAAACAAAGTTTTTAATGAGTTTAATGCATATGCCCGCCTGACATGGATAACTATATTGTTTTTAAACCATTGTCCGAGATGTATTCAAACACGGTTAAATAAGTGACGTATATGACGTCACTGTTATAATTTTTAAAAATGTTTTGAACCGTATTAACAACAAAAAATGGCTCTGGTCTCGGAGCTGGTTATGTTTTACCATTTAGAGTTTTGTTATTAGCACTAAAAGAAATATTTTAAAAACAAAAATCAGTTTCAGTTTACACTTAAAAACGGACACAAATAGAACTCTCTGAAACGTTGTGTAATAATTTGAAATAAAGACAATGGAAGTCCATTTTTTTTTACTATCAATAGAAAAAATCATAGTTCAACAAGTTTTTTAGTCAGTTTGTTTTCATCTATTTATATAAATGTTCTAATATTTATGTGCCAATAATATTCGTCGTTTTTAAAGTAGAGGTAGGAAAAAGCAGTTTTTAAAAAGCATAAGTACCGCTAGTCATACCCATAAAGCTGATTTTATTGAGGAATCGTTAAATAACTTAATAAATAAATTTAAAATAACTCTCGCGACATACCAAGTGTCAACGAATTTATTAGACTAGCCATATAACTTCTAGAATATTAGACATATCACAATGAGACTTGGTATAGGTAAATGGTATGAGCAAAGGCAAGTTTAAACATATTTTTCACTTTCCAGTCACTTACAGTTTGACCGGAAATGGCTCCAATTAAAAATTTTTGGATTTTAGAGGCAATCCAAAGTCCGAATATACATATTAAAAAGTTTTTAGCCTAATTGATTTATTTAGACCCATTTTTATTATTACATCTAAGTGGCCATTTGACGCAAATTAATCCCCCAGGTGATGTTAGAAAATTACAACTGCAAAGTTTTAGTGATTAATATGAAAGATAGGAATAAAACAATTTGGCAAATTGACATTTTCGTGTCGTAACTATTATTTTTCAAATGGAAACACTTTTTAGACAAGCACTTTAGAATAAAGATTTTTTTCGACGAATTTAACGATACCAATTTATTTGCGATCGACTTAAAAATAAAGTTATTTATAAAGGATCATAGCAACCTAGATGCATTACTTCTTACGCCTAAAAACTTAAAAATTTGAAAAGTAAGAAATATGCGAAAACTCTCATCTCTCCATACCATTTACTTATACGAAGTCTTATTTTAATATGTCTAATACTCTAGGCTTAGTTATGGCTTGTCTAATAAATTCGTTGACACCCGGTATAATGTGACTGGTGACTAACAAAGTCAGTTTAAAGAAAGAAAGTAGCGAATCCTTCAGTTATTGTTATTCGTTAATTATGTATGATTCGGCGCAGTTACTTTGTTTCTTCTCCAAAGATTTAGAAGCATCACAGATAAAAGAAAATACTAATTGTAAAATACTTTTTAATTATGATGCGTCGCCTTTTGTAGAAAACTATAACCCCCATATATTGTATCTTATAAAAACAAAAATATGTTATTTTCTTGTTCAGTGGTTAACTCAGTAAATAAGATTTTACAGTACATTCAAGGGCTATTTATAGAAGGCCTGCTCTTCAAGAATACCAAAATATACAATTAAAAAATTACAAATAAATAATTTATTGCAATAAAATTTTAGAAGAGCAAAGGCATATGAAATGGTAAAAGATTGGGAAAATGCTCTTGATGATGTTACTTCGGTATGCTTATTGCAAAATTTTGGAAACCAAAGTGCTCTTTTAATGGCTGACAGAGTTCTTAAAGAACTTGGAAAGAAAAATGCATCTGAAGCAATGAAGAGCAGAACACCTGTTATCCCTTCTAAGAACTTTATTAAAACCTATTTTGCGTCGTTTTCAGAAGATCCGGTATATAAAAAACTTTTGGAAGTCACAGATCCTTTGGGACAAGGAGAATTAAAAGGTAAAAAAAAATAATGCACTTAGTCAGGTTGTGGGTTTGACTAGAAACACACAAAACAATATTAATTTTTTAGCTAAGGCTTTTGGACACTCTCTTGATGGGATTTTGTGCGTTTTAGTAAAGACTACAATTGAAGTGTTTTTTTGCAAAAACCACCAATGTCATTTCTAACATAGGGCCATTGTCAAGTTGTCTTTCCTAATTTACAAAAAAACTAATGCTTATAGAACCTTCCAATATATCTCTAAATGCGCAAAATACAGCTATATTTATACGAACATATTACAAAAAAATATATAGAGTTAGGCCGAGTTTATAAATTAGAATTTAATTTTATTATTGGTAATAGTATTAACCTAACTTAAATTTAGATTTTTTGGTGGCAATTAAAAGCTACATTTAACAAATCATAAGTAATGAAACTTGTATAAAAAGTAGTTACCGGTTTTAAACTTTTTATGGCACATAAGCAATTAATATTTTGCCCTATTTTAGTCTTAAGTTTTGGATTTTAGAGAATTTCATGGTCGTTTCTTAAGACCAAAGAAATTAAATTTGTTTTATAAACACTTCAATTTAATTGGCCTTAGCCATTTAGGTTTAATAATATATCGACCTTTTTGCAAACTTTAGATTGGCTTTTTGAAAAAATCCCTTCAATTGTGTTTGGTTAGGGAATTATTATTATTATAGAATTTCTTAGTGGTGCATAAAAATAGTTCTCCGGATTTTACATTTTAGTGGCAAATAATTTAAATTTGTAATAATAGTTAAAAACTGCTTGAGCAAGCTGTTATGGTACATCGGCGAGTAATAGAATAACAAAACAAGCAGTATTAGTCACGCATGTTGACATGCCGGGATTTAGTTAGATTGTTTCTTTTCCTCACATTGCCTATGTGTTATATTATTTAGCTCAACCTGTATGTGTGGCAATAAAAAACTAAAGAAAAGGCTATAATTTGGGTATATCCAATAAATATCTTATTAATAGGAGTCCTAATTGTAAAATGTTTATTTTACTTATCAAATTTAATTTATAAATTATCTTTAAAAAGCTACTTATCTGTTTTAAAAATATAACTACAAAATAGTTTTCTTTTATTTACCTTTACAATAGTGCTTTCATTATGTCGTACATTTAGATAAGATAAAGTATCACCAAATCGTCTTTTGCATATTCTGTAAATAATATAGCAATACCTCTAAAACTCTAAAGATATAAAAGGTCCTTTGATAACTTTCCCATTATTATAGAGTAACATAAATTAAAAAATGATAAGTCTTTTTTAGCTTTTTATATTAGCTTCCGAAAATCTCTGGGTTTGTAATCCTTATGATAATGGAGTTTGCACTTTTGCAATTTATTTTCTATAAAAACAATACATGCTGATCGGGGTAGAAACTTTAAAATTAGATTCCTATAAGAATCTTTGATAATTTATGGAAATTTATAAAACAAGAATCATATCTCCTTCATCATTAATTGGATGAAATGATCAAGAAATTTAACAGAAATCGTGTAAAGTACATTGAAGTTAGAGACGGAAGGTTAGGTCCTGGTATATTTTTAGTGTCGACCGAAATTATAGGTTTGCTTTTGGCCAAAACTTTGGGCGCGCCATATCTCAGTGTTGGTGAATTGTCCGATGTGGTTGCGGCATGATGTCTTCATGTGCCAGATGAGTTCGCCGGCCGGTTCAGCCTATGTATTGATTCTGTTTTTATTTAATTTAAAGAGTTTTTAAGTGTACACGTGCAACCATTCCGTAGGTGTCAGTATGCCATGGAAATTTTTATATAGCTAAATAGGTTTCACTTTCTGCCGAAATTGAGATATATGTTCGGTATACGCCAAAAATTCTTTAGGGCAGTAGGGCAGTGATTAAAGTAAATGAACAACAAATTATAGTCACACTCGTGAAGTGTAATCTAGTAGAAATTTTATACTATATATTTTATTATACAGGTTCAGCCAAATCAAAAGATTCCCCAACCAAAGATCAACAAGTAGAGATTAGACATAGAATCCCGGCATGTAAACATGGTGACGCAACACTCCCGCTTTGTTTTTTTTGTTTATCTTTGGACAATCCACGAAGGCTGAAAGCCTAAATACTAACGTACCGTGGGTGTCTTAAGCAGGGTAAGAGGAAGTTTGTTAACACGGGACTTAAAAACTTGAAGATTTGGGGGTCAAGGAAAGACCTCCGCTGGCAGCAGGTTCCACAGTCTAGAAACTCTAGGGATAAAAGAACGAACGAAATGGGAAGTTCGGGGCCTGTCCAATTGAACTGTATAGGGAGCATACGCGCGGCACCACGAGTTTCTCTGTTGGGAACTACAAGAGGAGGGACTATACTGGACAATTCGTCGGAGCAAAAGCCGTAAAAGTATCTATAAAAGAGCGATAGATCTCCCACAGCTCGACGATGGGCAAGAGAAGGAAGTCTTTGAGTTAGTAAAGGATCGTTAATAAGACGAACAGCCCTTTTTTGAATGGCATCAAGAATGTTGAGGGTTGTAGGGGATGCCATTCCCCAGACATGAGAACAATATTCCAGAGAGGGTCGAATTTGGGACACATACAAAGTGTATAAATTGGAAGGAGAAAAATACTTTTTGGCTCGGAAAAGAAATCCAAGCTTTTTGAAGCCTATAGATACAATGTGTTTATGCCAGTTAAGGTTTTGATCATACTCTGCTTCTAAAAACGTTTAAATTTCTTTTTTTTTTTAATTTCTTTAAAAGAATGTACAGTTTGCGCAAGTCGGTTTTTCTGCATAAATTGTGCAATAGCCAAATTGATTCGCCTGACCTTTTAAGTCAACTGAACTTTTATGTACCTCAAGCAAATACCCGTAGACATCTTAAATTTTATCTACCCTCTACCAACACCAATCTGTGCCGGAAGGAACCGATTTATCGAGCCTGTTCGTGGTTCAATCTAATTAATAATAAAAGTAAGATAGATTTGAGCAATACATCATTAAATAGCTTTAAAAATGTGATATTAAGGTATTTTATTTCAAATAAAATTTAGCTCTTATGTACGTAAACATTTTTTAAGACTGCCATATATATTATTTTCTATAATTTATTTTAATATTTTTATGTAAAATTTTATATATTTATATTATTAAATATATTTTTTTTATTGCGTATTATTTTTTATATTGTCTATTTATTGGGATTTTTCTGTTAAACAATAAACGGATTTGATTTGATTTAAAAAGATAGGTTTCCATTTAGACAAATGTTTTTTAAGGTTTTTGTCGTAATAATTTGTAACAATTATTTTTGCCCACTCTGTATTTATTAATTGTAAAAATATCAATACAGTCGCCTAACGAGAAACCCAATCCTAACTAACATTAAAGGCTTTAGTTTAGAAGAAATTGATGGTTATGTAATGGCTTGCAAACGTCATTTTTGACATAAAATTTAAAATAAGCGTACTTTTCGAAACATCGATCGCGGCAGTTCCCGGTAGTACACTCTGTGTAATGTGCACCTTGGTATAAAAATAGAAAAAAAACTTTTTTTATACCATGGGTCAGGATTTTGGTATTTTTATCTTGTAATAAAAATTTTTGATTTTTGAATACAGTAGTTTTTATTTTCACTCTAGAACTTTATAATTACATCAGCGTAGAGGCCCATTGTGCATGGGCACAGCTAGGTACCGGCAGAGGGGCAGCTGCCCCCTATCCGTGGATAAAATTTATAACTGTGTTGTAGATGTTAAATTTGTACATAGATTTAAGGACTCCGCAACGATAAATACATTAAAAATGTACAGGGTGTTTCTTAATTGCCTTAAAAAAATAAAGTCATAATGATGACCTTATTTTATGCAAAAAAGTTCATGTCAACATAGGTCCGAAAATTGTTTCCAAGACACAAAGTGTTAAAGTTAACATCTTTAATATTATTTAGCCAATTTTAATAAAATTTGAAATTGTTAAATGTTTCTTTCTCTCTCTCTCTCTCTCTCTGAAAGTCTAGTGGCGTCTTGAGCGGCTTGTAAACGAATATTTCTGACAAAAAATATATGCCACTAACTTTCGTCTATTTTTTATATTTTATTTAAGTTGGCATAATAAAATTACATTTTTTTTGTTTCTTGCTTCGTTAAAAAAAACTCTTCATTGCAACCCAAGAAACATAGGACACATTTTAAAAACACGTTAGTAAAATATAATACGTATATAATTTGTTACAAACATTTGTTCTAAGGTACATAAGCCTCTTGCGGCTATAAATTTCACTGCCAAAGTTTATTAAAATCGGATAATTGTAAAAAAATTTGAAGTTTTTATATAAAATTTGTCACCCTTTATCTTACAAACATTGCATTTCCGGACCTCGGACCTATGTTTTTGAATGCATTAATTCGAGAATATTCCCTTAATTTTTTTTAACGCAAGAAGGGAAAACCCTGTATAATAAATATACAGGGTGTTATTTAAGTACGTGGCCAAACTCCAGGAGGTGATTCTATGAGTCATTTCAAGATGAAAAGTTCATACAAACATAGGTCCAAAATGCTTCGTTTTCAAGATACAGGGTGTCAAACTTTTTAAAAAATCGGTTTTTCCTAAATATCTTAATTAGCTTTCAGTCGATTTTGTTCAAATTTAACAGTGATATTAAGGGCAGTAAGAGGCTAACTTAGCCCCAACTAGATTAAAATTATTATGCCCAGTGGCGTCCCGGAAGACAACCTAACCAATATTTTTGACAAAAAAGTTATGTATCTCTCTTTGTTTGCGAGATAAAAAAATAAAAGCAGTTTATTGCATGTTTTGATTATTAAGTTACACAACAGTCGTCTTTTAAATTTTTTCTCACAGATTAAACTAATTTCGATAAGACAAATAAACATAAAATACTTAATTGCATAACGTTATTTACTATTGCAATGTTTTGCCAGTGGCGTTGCACATTGGTAACGCTAGAAATAAAAAAAAATCGAACAGGGAAAACCTATTTTCAAATCTACACTTAAAATTTTATCTCAATAAAAAACATTTAAACAATAAATAACACCAGACTTATAATAGTTGCTTGAAAATGCCCTCCTCCAACCTCAATGCAAACATTAAGCTCTTAACATTGATTGCCGAACTCGTTGAAATATTCCCGGGGTATGTCTTATCTGATCACATGAATCCCGTATCCGTTGGGTTAATTCTTCTTCAGTGTTGACTGGAGTTTTGTAAACGAGGGACTTTAAATGCCCCCAAAGAGAAAAAATCTAACGGATTTAAATCCGGTGACCTGGGGGCCATGACTGTGGGCCTGCGCGCCCGATCCAGTTTTTCTCCAAAAGTTGCATCCAAAAGTTGGCGAGATACTATGCTGAAGTGACGTGGAGCCCCATCATGCATGAGCCACATTGCTCCTCTTACTTCCAGCGGGACATTTTCTAATAGTTCAGGTAACATAAATTCCAAAAAATTACGATATTCTTGACCATTTAATCTCGGGGGTAAAAAATGAGGTCAACGAGATAATTATCTACAATACTCGACCCAAGCATTCACCGAAAACTGTTGGTGAAGATTGACTTCTGTAACCTGCTGGGGATTTTCTTCACAGCCCCAGATGTGAGGATTATTGTGAAAGTTCATAATTGAATTTCAGGAAAAACAAAAAAGCTTTAAATGTTAAAATAAGTACGGGATAGGAATCTTGGAAGCACCACCTGTTGTTTTGCAAAATTAATTTCTAATGAAGCAACTCGTTGAGGAAAATCATGTGGGTATGCAACTTCAAGCTTGCACTATGTGGTAAGGATAAAGACAAATATTATAAAATCCTGCCATACGGTAAAGAGTGAAATATTCAATTGTTCTGCAATTTTGCGTGTACTTGTATCAGGCTACAACTCAACTTCAGCAAAACCGCTTCCTCAATCTCCACTGTTCTTACTGTGGCAGGTCTCATTGCTTGACGACCTTCAGAAATGTACCTGATTCTTTGTGCTTTGGTATATTCTCACAAATGTTTTATCTCTTTGGTATAATGCGATGAGAATTATTTTTCTTAAATAATCACTAGCCACTCTAAGAATTATATTAAGCCATTCATGCACCACAAGTATATCAGCCATTTATGTTTGCAAGTTCGAACCATTTTAATGGCTAGTAATTTTATTAGCTTAATACTCTTCGACCCTTCCAAGTAATTGCAAATCAATTACATTGCCTCGTTTCAGTAGGATAATATAAGTCAGAGTTTGTTTGAATAACAGTTGTTTTCATGTATTTTACTTATTTTTGTTACTTTTAAAACAATTGCTGTTATTATAGTTATTACGTTATCTGATTATTTGTGTTAATTTATGCTTATCAAAAATTGAGTTTCAATCTGGCTGCGAAAACATTCTCTTCATTCTGATTTTCAATTTCTTAATAATTAGTTACGGTGGTTCTAATATTTTATTATGTTATTATTACTAGTGACAGCCGCATTAGAGTGCTTTTAATTTTTTATCACGCAAACGAAGAGGATTATCTCAAACTCAAGAGACAAGTTGTATTTTTTCTTCCACTTAACTCGAAGCCAAATAGAAACCCATTGCAAAAAGTCTGTGGCACCATAATTTTTTATTCAAAATATTAAAGTTGAGTTTGTCTTCAAGGACCATTGAACTTATATTAGATTTGAATCTAGTGGGACTAATTCCAGCCTCCACCTTTATAAATATCTTTGATAAATTTAGACAAATCATTTGACTAATTAAGATATTTTAGGAAAAACCGATTTTTTTAAAAAAGTTTGACACCCTGTATCTTGAAAATGAGCATTTTTGGACCTATGTTTGTGAACTTTTCATCTTGAAATGACTCACTGGAATCTCTTTCCTCAAATTTGGCCATCTTAAAAATAACACACCATGTGACGCGAGGGTGAAAACAGATAAGAATAATTTTATTCCAATATATATAACGCCACATCATAGGCGCTTTTAAGGAAAAGTTTTTCAAGAAAATCATAATAAATTAATAATGTATCGTCTGTGAAAAAAGAGTTATGACCATAATTTTAAATTTTATCTATTATGAAAAGTAAAAAAAAACAAACGAATATAACGGTGGGACCACCTCAGAAACACCCAGTGTTTAATTTGCTATTCTACTTTGCCCCCTCCTAAACAAAGTCACATTTCACTTATTTTTCATTGGCTGCACAATTATTACCTTTTTCTAATTTTGAAATAAATATTAAATTACCACATATGTGATTTTTAACCATTTAAAAATTTTATATTAAAAGAAAAATGATACAGGACCCCATTGGGTTATCTGTTATTATTAATTTTGGGTTTTTAAGAAGCTGACTGGCGGTTTTTAGCAAGAAAATTATGATGGGGTATTCCAGCCTGTACAGAAGATTAAGCTTCCAGCCCAAGATAGGTCAGGCTTTCAAGGTCAGGAGTAAATCTCTCACAGGCGTAAAATTTTGCTTTCCTTACCCAGGACAGTTATTTAAAAGAAACAGTTAGGAGTTATCAAATGTGTAAACAGAAGGCAGATACAAAAATGAGGTCCCATTGCATTAACAAAGAGGTCAGTCATTATGTACTAAAGAGCTGAAAGAAAAGTTAAAGACAGTGTCATCATGATTTTGAAAAAAAAGCTGCTAATTTTGAGTTCAAATCGGCTGGAGTGAAAGTATAATTACTTACTTAAGGTAGTATCTTTTTAAATTATTCTTTTGTCTTATGTACAGGGTTTTTGTTATATTTTACTCTTACCCACAACGTAATAAAAAAAAGGATAACGCCCTTCTTGTTATAAAGGTTTTCAATCTCATAACTGCTGCGGGCGTCATCTTAAAAACAAAACACACAGTTCAAAAACTCAAGAAAAAAAAAAGAAAAGAAGCCCTTACATGGACGGCCTTTATAACTATTATTCTTGCCATTAAAAGGTTCACCAAAGGCCTTTGTAAAATACACATTTGTTATGTCTATCTTTAATGGTTTGAAATGTTCAGAGTTTGAATAATACTTGAATTATAATGTAATAATTACCATTCCTTATCTTGCCCAGTTCATAAATTACCGTAAGATGGTGCGTTATACAGCGGTAAGATGTAATGAAATTAATGTCATGTCAAGCTTTACAGTTTGAAGTGGTCATATTTCAAAAACTATTTGGGTTAACATATTAATGTGATCATTTTTAATGAGGTTCTGCAAAACCACACCCTCAAACATGACCTGAATACTGGTTGTTCCATTCAAAATATCTTGTTTTTCTTGAGTTTGGATGTTCATTCTTCTGTTATTATAAGCTCTCCAAGATAATGGTAAAAATTTTACAAACTTTATATACACTTAGTTTTTTTTCTATCATTTTCTTATGTTGTAATTGTTTAGCGTGATTTACTTAGAATTGTTGGCAAAATCTAATGTAAAAAACTCTGTACAGTTGTTTCAGTATCTACTAGTTTTGACGGCATCATGGAACAAAAACCTTGGATCATCTTCAACTGTATTACTAATCAATGGCTCTTTCACATTTAAAGTCTATCGAAGTGGCAAAAGAAACGTTCAATTTCTAGGTCACGATCCTCATGAGTAAATATTCAGTTCATTGGGAGCATGCATGCATTTTAAGCTATGACCAATACAGAAATAGAATCATCATCGCTCACCAGAGCATACATGGTCGAACGAACTCAAGGCCTGCGCTTATAAATTATGCCCGATAATGAGGATGGTACGTTCGCCTACATAAACAGTCGAAGTGATGGTGCTCCAGCGGCGCACCAATCCGTTGACCGTGCTGAGCGTAACTTGTTTTGCGAGGCGATAACATTGAGTCATCCTAATCTCTTTCTCTTAACTCAAGGTACTCACCAAAAAATCGGACGAAACAGATTTTGCACCATGTTTATGTATTAACTTTGAAATAAAAAATATCTACCATGCAGTTTTAGGTATGTAAAGAAAGCGCGTTTCGACAAGATGACCACAGCCTCAAAATGATTTTAATAAAATAAATCAAATGTTTATGGTACTTAGGGTGAGTCAGTGGTTCAGGATATAAACGCACAAAAGTTTAAGTGTGTGATTCGTAATATTTTCGCATTTGAGTATAGGTCATTGGTAAATATTGTCATGTAATATCTCAGGACGTTTTAGTTCTTTGATTAAAGCCGCTATTTAAGGGCCACTACTAGAAGCAAAGGTAGTCAAAGGCACCACCTTTCACTAATGTCTTTAAACGCTCAACTTCAAGCTGGCTTTTGGGTTGACCGGGTTTTTCTCATTCAGAAAGCTTTTTAAACTATGACAATTCGGGCTGCTTTGTTGTTGTTGGTTTGTTTAGTCAATATGCAGCTTCAGTTATTCTCCAGACGGTTTTTACTTTTCGATTGATTACCTTTTGGCCACAGATACCTTCTAGAGCAGATCCATTGTCTCAAATGTCTTTTTTTGATTTTTTAATTGGTTTTGTGGAAATTCATTTAATTACCACCTAATAAAATTTTTTTAAATTTACACACCAGTAGTCAAAAAAAACTAACATTCAGTCTTTCCTTCATCTATAAGGTTTTAAGTTTTAAGTTGAAAAAAAATTGTAGACCATAGAACATGAAAAATAAAAAAAAACTCTATGTAAACATGTACGTTTTGGAAGCTGGATTTCAGGATACAGGGGTCTTGAGTTTTGGAAAAAGAGTTAGGCTTTTTCATTCACCAGCGGTTCAAAATCCACTTAGCCAGTTTTATTAAACATGAGTTCATTCACAAACCCCTATTTCGCGTCTAATAGTCTCTTTATCGAAAATAACCATTTTCGTTCTTCCACGTATAACCCGATACGCCCCGCACATTAACACCACCACCGGCGCATTATCGCTGTATTTTCATATGCAGGTGCCTTTCGTTCTCATCTAACCCAAGGTTTAGTCCATCGGATGCAAATTGCAGTCAGGTGCTCATCCTTTTGATATGTGTAAAGCAACAATTATTATTTTTAAAAATGAAAACATTAAATGTATGTTTTAGGAGGCCACTAAAAAACAGGATTTTTTTATTATTTTGTGTTCTCGAAAACAAAGCAAAATACGAAAAAACATTTAAAAAACAAAAAGTTGTATTTTTCTTGATTTTTTCTATAGGGTCAAGCAATAAAGTATTAGTTTTTATTTTTTTCGCGAAAACAAATCAAGATACGAAAAATACACAAATACAAAAAGTTGTATTTTTGTTTTTGCTTAATCTAAAAAAATACAAAATACATAATAAAGCAGTGGCGTACCATTATTTTTCCATCTTTACTAACTAGATTGTCCTCTGGGACGCCACTGCAATAATTACGGTAAATCTTATTACATCAAATGATACTTCTTATCATAAGAAACAAACCTGTCAAGTTTAAGGAAAAACGGCCAAGGGATTTTTGAGCTATGAATAAAAACTATTTTTTCCAAAACTTTAACACCCTGTATCTCGAGAACGAAGCTTTCAAAACAAACATGTTTATATAGACTTTTTTTTTATTTTTTCATGTTCTATCGTCTATTAAATTTTCTCGATTAAAATCTGAAACACCCTGTATAATGAAAGTGTCAGTTTTGTTTGATTACACTGTACGAAAAAAAAAAAAATTATTAAGAAATGGCGATGAATTTAAGGTCTCAGGTCACATCAAAGGTCCACAAAAGACACATTTTTAGGACAACAGGATCTGCCTGGTAGCAGCGTATCTGTGGCCAAAGGCACTAATCGAAAAAAGTAAAAAAAAACCGTCCAGAGGTATTGACCGAAAGCTGCATATTGACCAAATTTCAAACCAAACAACAACGTACAGCCCAGGTGTCATTGGCTTAAAACGAACAATAGCCATATTTTTGTTTTGGCAATTTTATCTTTTACTTTTTGTTTGACCCCTGTATTTTATAGAAATTGCCATTTACCAATAAAGTGGTTAGGTAATAAAAAAGAACCAGAAAACAAGCTTTCAGAATGTGAAAACCTGGTCGAAATCGAGTAAAGCCGTTTTTAAGTTACAGCGTTTTAAAGATATTGGTAGCAAAGTTTTGACACATTTTTTGTTTAGTAGTGTCTCTGGGGCTAAAGGGCTGTAATCAAAAACTGGCAAAAACGTCTGGAATATTGATATTACTTTACTAATGACCTATGAATTAAATGCGAAAAAAAATTATTACCGGAATCACACACCTCTAAACTTTTTGTAATTTTGCATCTGTTCCATTGACCAGCCTGTGTATACCATGAACATTTGATTATTTTTCAAAAATAATTTTGCGCGCATGTCATCTAGACGAAATGGGCTTTAACATACCGAAATCCGCAGCTTAAAATATTTTTTATTTCCAAAGTTACTACAAGTTAAATATGGTGCTAAAAATTGCTTGTCCCGATTTTTTGGCGAGCACTTTATATGTCCAAAAATAATAATGTTTCTTTTCAAGTAAAAAAAAATATATTTTCTTTGTGAAAAAAGTGTCTAAAATTGCTGTACGCCAAATTTCATGTCATTCTTTTTTTACAGTAAGGCCTGCCGCGTACTAGGTAGCCTGGCTGTAGCAGCTTAGCTACTTGAATTCAGATTTTAAGTTGGGCCCAAACGCACTAAGCAGTCAAGTGTTCTCGGCTGTGGCAGCCAATAGAAGCAAGTCAATCGCGCAGGCAGCAGTAGACGATCTTAAATATTTTTCGTTTTTTCAACTTCAGAAGTAGATAATAATGCGCCTACTACCTCCATCTCAAGCACTCAACATAAAAATACCATCCTACACTAGCTGCTAAATTGGGCTAACATCATCTGGCTGGCTCCTGGCTTCCGAAGCCAAGCTGCTACAGCCAGGCTGCCTGGTGCGCGGCTGACCTAATAATTAATCGTTTTTATTATTACAGATGTATTTCATCACAGAGGTCAGGTAAAGTTATTGATGGAAAAAAACAGATGAAGCACGTCGAGATTTTGAAAAGGCTGTTGAACTAAATCCAAAGCTTTCCTATTGCAGTAGTACAAAAATGTTATACAGATTACAGACATGCAATGCAGTCTCAGGATGTTGGCATACTTATGAAGAGCTTGGAAGATTTTAGAAAAGCTATAGAACAGTTTCCAAGTTGTCCTGAAACTTATATTTTATTTGCTCAAGTATGAAACGTTTTTATATAATAATCAACCATACTCTGTAACTCGATAGAAAAGAAATTTCCTGAAATTGCCATATGATTTACATTGCATAGGAAGGAAATTTCTTTTCTATAGAGTTACAGAGTACAGGTACAGTATTTTAGTTAACAATAATTATGTGTATCACGGTCGATGGTACCTTAGACGTTTAAGTAGCAACATATTTGATATTTGAAATGGAACACCCTGTATATTAGAGTATTTTTGGATTCGCCATTACTTTTTTGAATTCTTTTACCTCACATTTGTTGCTAAAAAATATGTCAATAATATGGCTTTTATTACTCTATCTGCATTCGTAGAAACTTGAAATTCAGGTTGTAGCATCTTGAGGTCCTCTGCATTGGTTTTGCAATGGAAAAAATTGTTTTGAATTATACGGGGTCGCATAAAATTAATAATTTTACCTTGAATGAAAATGTTAAAAAGTCATTATTTTTAAATATAACTGAATATTATCTGAAGGACCATTAAAATCCTTTTCAATGCATATATATATATATATATATATATATATATATATATATATATATATATATATATATATATATTCAATGTATATATTATGTTCCTATACCTAAATTTTATGATTCCAGGTATAAAAAGCAAATTTTTTTAAAAATCAAAATTTAGCATA